>JAFBJU010000950.1:517869-550167 GCA_016785305.1 Colistium nudipinnis | reverse complement strand
AATAATAATAATAATAATAATAATAATAATAATAATAATAATAATAATATGATTTTAACGTAAAATATAACTGGTAAGGTGGGCCAGGCCAGATAACAATAGGAATGCTGTGAAAAAAATATATATATATATAATAATAAGACACGGTCCTAGCCAACCCTTTAACGCCATATTGCAATTTACTGCTGCGATGAGTGCGCTGCCAGATGTGGCTCTCACACTGCAGTATCAAATGAAGAAGAAGAAAAAAAAAAGAAGTAGCTCAGCATATGCTCCACGCTGAGGATAAGTTAAACTGGTACAGACCTCTGGTAAGCGGATTGGGAGAATTCCCTAAGCATATAACGGCCTACTTCGTTCAATACGGCGAAGGCTACGCTTGGTCCGCCAAAGACGAGCCAACACGCTCCCATGATGCTCGGTGATAAATTAGCCGGGGATCTACTGTGCAATAAAGAATTGTGCCGGATCAAGGGAGCGCACACGGCATGATGGGATACGCTCCATCTTTCAACCGGGATGTAACAAAAAAGCAAATTTGTCGTGGGTTGTTAGGGACGACAATAAACTGAGTTGTCTGAGGTTGTTGTTGTCACTGTTCCTGGCAGTACAGGGAGATAAATGTTCTACAAACAAGACGTGTGAATGCAAACGGAAAAAAAAAAGAAGCCAAGACTGTTTCAATGGCAGATTTATCTCTTGGTTTTTTGCTCTCAGATGTGGGATCAACACGCTTAAGCTCTGTAGCTCTGTGTTCTCGACTCAGCGGAGTTCAACTCTGAGTGACTTCAGGAACAAACGGGTGAATTTAAATCATCCTCTTGTTTTTGTGTTTTTTCTTTGGCCACATGGTGACCCCTGACCTCTCTCAGGCCTGTGTGTTAAAAGACCCATTACATTGAAAAAACACTGGCTAAAATACTGTGCCACAAAGTTCACATCTTGATCTAGATTTACCAGTTTAAGTAACTGGTCAAGTGTTATGGCCCCAGGAGCAATATTGGGCCCTGCACCATTGACCATTTTGTTTTAAGATTGATCTCTTGATACAAAAGAATACACAAACTGATAAGAAATAATACAAAAAAAAACTCTTCAGTGATTCATTTGGTGCAGATTTGCCAAAGTGGAAAAAAAAAACAAACAAAAAAAAAAAAAAAAACGAGCAAAGCTCATAGAAAATTCAACAAAAGAAAATTTTCAGCTGGGTTATTTATTCAACACACATCTGTTTTTCCTTTCACAGAGCTGTCGCACATCAGCTCTCACTGTCGTAACAACACACAACCGTGTCACATCGCACAACCATTGTTCTAACCGATGTTCACACTGACGTCAGCGTGGTTTGCTGAGTCTCAGCCCAGCTGAACACCAGGTTTTGTGGTTTATTTGGTCAGACAGATGCTCCCTGATGGAGACGGTACGTTCATCAACTGTAAATGTGCATGTTTATGCGAATTTTACATTTTTTTTAGGATGAAGGGATTTTTTTGTGTTACTTCCATCCATGACCATAACACCAGGCCTATTTCAATCATAAAAAACAAACAAATGGGACATCAGCAGCAATCCCAGAACCAAGTAAAGTGCTGTAGGATCAATAGCGTGGCAAATAAACTCTACAGGAATAATAATAACATCATGAACATGAGCCCATGTGGTCGAATCCATAAAAAAAAAAAAAAAAAAAAGCTCCCGTTAAATAATCTACGTCTTGCTCTCCGCTGGCTGAGCTGATCTGACGATTCAGCGCGAGATGAAATAAATGGACTTACAGTCTGGCTGGCAGTGCTTGTGTTTGGGCCGGTAATCAGAATCGCTTTCCAGTAAAAGTCAATTAGAAATGTAAGAGAGCGCCTGGCTAGGATTATCTTGCAGAGGGGGTCAATTTTAGATGTATTATATATTTCATTTTTTTTGTCAAACCGATCACACACTGCGACCGTGGAGCGGCAGCCAGCATAAAAAAAAAAAAAAAAAAACGAAACTAAACAGCATTCGTCCACACAGAGGCTGCCAATCCAGAGCGTCCACACTGAGAGAGACTGAGGCTGTACACCTGCCACTCTGGCATATTCTGCATCACACTTTAATTCAATTTAACACTCACAACCATCAGAGCCGGTCACACACAGTTTTTTGTTTTTTTTCTGCAGCCCAGAGGCAGTTGCATGAAGAAAGTGTGAGACATGACAGGATGCTGTGATTTATAAAAATAAACAAAAATAATATAAATATATATATTTTTATATTTACAGTATATATCATATATATATATATATCTGTCCATTTAAAAAAAATATAAATATATATATATATTTTTGGGGCAAATCTATTGAAGGTTTCATTAGAGAGCAGATTAGGGTGGAGAGTCAATATCCAACAGCTTTGGATTTAACGCCCTACTTACAAAAGCATTAAGATTTTAGAAAGTGATAAAAAACCATATGATTCCTGCTCCTTTTGTTTAAAAAAACAATAATAAAGAGTTCACTACTGTAATTAGACCTCTTTGGGATTTCTGAGGCCACCACAATCAGCTGTGAGTTGATTGGAGTAAAAGTTGTCATTTATTGCCGGGTTGTCCTTACCGAGTGTGGTGGTTTATTTTTCCATTCTGCACTACAATAGATACAAGTCTGCTTAAGGCAACGCACAAAGTAAAAAAAAAAACAGATAACTGGAAATAAATGGAAAGCAAAAAAGCCCTGGAGGTGTATTTTCACTGGCGTCCTCCTGTGACAAATGGACACGAGAAGGGAAAAAAAACACATAAATCAGTCATTCAAAAGCCTGCAGGAGAAAATATCGAATAAATCGGTTGATATTTACATTTAAAATGAATTAAGTTAAAAGTTACCTTTGTTATCTTTTTCTCTCTACACAAACATTTTCAAAGCACAAGTGATTAAATGGTGCGTCTCACTACCTCGAATCCAACAGTTAAACATACGAGACCGGCCTGTAACTACAGGAAAGGTTTTTTTTTTTTTTTTTTTTTGTACACAATTACCTCCTTCAGACTCTCAGAGTATAATGGCTGAAGTTGTGAGTCAGGGGGCGATAAACAATGAAATTGACTGCACTCACACAGCAACCACTCACACATCCCCACACACACACACACTCAGGCACATTGTATTATAATGTACAGTGAATTGTGAGTGGCCATTTATCTTCCTCACTTACATCATGTGACCCAAAATATTATATTTTCATAATAAGGATTTATTTTGATATTTTTTTACAACCAGAGCAACACAATGTAACTAGTGTGAGAAGGCTTTGGCTTTTTATTTATTCATTTATTTTGTGACTATATCGGACACAGTCTCATGTGTGCGTGTCCATGTGCAAAGGTTCCACCCAACAATCCTCCAAACACACAGCAGCGCTCCACCTGAGTGGAGGAGCCTGATTGGTTCACAGACGCACAAAAAAAACAAAACAAAAAAACGATGATGCTGCTGCGGCTGCTGACACAGCTCTGCCACACTATCTCTGACAGCGCACACTCTCACAAGGTGACACCACAAATTGACAGAATGCTCCGGGGTGATGTGGAGCCGCCGTTCTCCGGTGGATTATACGGCCAAAATGGAATGTGGTTGTTTTTTTTGGTGTGTTTTTTTACACGCACTGGTCCATGTATTTATACTCTGTGCTGTGAGAAAAGAAATCCTTTAAAACACATGTCAGTCAATATTAGTGCTGTCCGCTTTGTGTGGCGTGGTGGGGAAAGCCAATCAAAATGACAGCCTCCTTCATTCCACAACGCCGCTGACATGTCGCATAAGTTATCGCCTTGTGTTATATTACCATGCGTGTCACACGACACCATGAGCTCCAAATCAGAACGGCAAATCCGGATGAAGGCATCAAAGCGTTTTCCGCCCTGTGATGTCGGAGGCACAAAATGCCTATTAAAGCCTTTTTTTTTTTTTAATCCAGCACAGTGAACCAGTGGAGTGACTAACAACAGCATTCAGACGCACACTGAGACTAATCCATATTTATCCAACATGACAATAGGAAACTCGCCAAAATCAATACGTCTGATTGATCGCGTCCGACCTGTATTCAAAGCGCGCTGGCTCTCAGGAAATGACCACCGATAACTCGGGGGAAAAAAAACATTTAGTCACACGCACACACTTGCTCCAACTTAGCTTCCTGTTGAGTCTTAGTGTGACACCTGTCCCATCTGTTTCCTGCGTGTGTGTGTGTGTGTGGTGATTAGACGCTGACATTACCATGGTCCTTTGACATATTTCACCCATAATTCTTTCAATTTTGTCATGTCCATCGATGAAGACAATGAAAAGTGTGCACGCGCATACTCCCAAAAAAACAACAACCACAATCCCTCTCCTCCCGCTATCAAAGCCACCAATCAGCTGTAGCTCAAGGCTCAAGCTGAGATTTCTTTTTTCTGATGGACACATTTTCTACATCCCCCTCCCAGTTTGAGTTGTTTGTCAGCTCTGAGAGAATGTGCAAACACGTCATGCGGGTTCCTCGCATTCAACCGGCAAAGCATGAAATGACTGTCGAGGCCGTATGGGGAACCTTTGTGTGTTTGCAGAACGCGGCGAGGCAGAGGAAGTGTGAGAGCGCACAAATAATGCCGGTTGAGATTTCCGCAGATACGAGGAGCCACTCCATTTGTCCTTTTGGATGCTGTGCATTATTTCTTATTTATATTGTCTCCCTTGAAGTCTTTGTGTGTATTATTCTCTGAGTAGTCAACACTCACCACTTAGGAGCTAATGAAATATATATGATGCAAATATAATGGCAATACACTGTTTATAACCTTGTCTTGCGGATACTTTTTATATATCTATATATATATATATATAGATATATCTTACTTTGATTCAAATCAGTTATTTTCAGGGGTCCTTGAATCACAATAAAAGCAAAAAAAAACAAAAAACATTATGTAAAAGAAATTTCTGCCTCACAGTTTTATTTCTCCACCAAATAGTCCAATTAAAGTTCACACATGACCTTGACGTTTGACCTTTGACCATCTACATTGAATATGCAACGGGACACATGTGCTCAATCTCAATAAATGTCCTGGACGTGTTGGATAAGGCACTTCCGCTCTGAACAAACTCCATTCCGCTCGCCCTTGAGTCTGAGAGAGCATTTGTGCCAAAAGTCATTCAGACAGAGAAATTCCAGATAAAAAGAAAAATTCCATAGAATTGCCAGGATAATAAAATGATTCATTTGAAATATGTGATTTGTAATAACTGTAAAGTTTTTTTTTATCGTATTTCACATTCTACATAGAAATTAAACTATCCATGTTTAAGGCATTTTTTTTTTCTTTTTCTCCTACACACGAGGCCTGACTGAGCGTGCCACCTTTTGACCCGCACCATGAAGAATGACTGAACAACTACACAACTCCTGTCCTCTCCATTAACCCAAGCCATTGCCACACAACCTGTGTCCAAACGTCAGGTCTCCACAGTGTGAAGGGGATGATTTGCACTTTCTGCCACATTCCGACGTGTCCAGCCTGAAATGCAGTAACAATATCCTGTCGCACAAACCAACAGGTGCCACCAGCAGAGACACAAAGAAAGCACACTTCCTCCTCAAACCTGTAATCTAGTTCACTCATGATGACCCAGCGTGAGCTTGGAATGAGACAAAAAGGGAAAAAGTTATATATATATATATATTTTGTTGGACCTAGAATTAAGATTCTCTCAAAAATGAACAGAGTTTATTGTAATATAATAAGAAAAAATAAATAAAATAAAAATCATGAAATCAGGCAATAGAGTTAGATTTTTCTTTGATTCTGAGTCATTCTGTGGTGAAATTTTCTGATTACAGAAAAAAAAAAAAACACCAAGAGGTTTATACATTAAGCCATACGCACTCATTTATTCTGCAGTTTGGATGATGACCATTGTGCAATATTGGCACTTTATAGACTTGTGGTAGGAATAAAAAAAAAACATAGTTTGCTTTTAAGTGATGGTTTATGGGTGGAAACTATTTCCACTGGTTTTCAGAATAAATACAGTGGTTATATGAGCCTCAATGGTAAACAATGACAGACAGGTGGAAAGTGATCAGGATCTTCAGTCTCAGAAGTCTTTCCACGATAGATTTCACTCTTGGCTCTTTATAGATATATTTTGCTATGGCCTCTTCTTCATCGACAGTTTCCTAAAATCATTTAAAATGAATACTTTCGCTTTTGGGGTTGTTCTGCTTCGCTTTCAATTCCACAAAAACTGCAACTGAGCAGCAGAGCGAGACCAACTTGTTTTTTTTTGGCCTTTACACGAGTGCATCCAGCCAAATGGGCAAAAAAAAAAACGCAACGTACACAGTCCAACGGTGTGATGACAAATGGGAATGGTCATTCATTAATGAGGGGGAGATGTTTTTGCATGCAAGCCAGATATGAAGAATCTCTTGTGTGTGTGGGGGGGGGAGTTTCCTGCTAACTTATGAAATGATATGTTTCACAATTAGCTTAAACTGCATCCATAAAAGAAAAGTAAACAAGGATTGTTTTTTTCCTTCAGAAAGTGGCCATTAAAAGTATTGGAGTAGATAAATCCGAGATATATCTGCCCCTTTGGAAAATGGACGAGTGCAGCTCGATTAGACCAATTACTGAGGAGAAGGAGTTTCTTCCCGAGGTAAAAAAAAACGTGACTGTGAAGGGAAGGTGTAAAATTGACCATTAGGCTTCCTGTGTGTGTCTTTTGGGTTGAGGGTTCCTCCTGGAGCGCTCCACTTGTTCAAGCCAAGAAACAATTATTCTCTTGCTATTCACTCCGAGTGCAGCTTAAGTTTTTTTCAATCTGTGCTGCCCTCTCTGACCTCGGAGTGCTTGAAGATGCTCGCTAATAGTCGGTGAAGTGACGGCGCGTACCAGACTCCCGAGCGGCGTTGATTTACATTTGCGCGGATGAAGATAAAATATTTTGAACATGTGCACGGCCCACTTTAATATAATAATAATAAAAAAAAAAACCCTGCCTCTGCAGACACAGACTGTGTGCAGATGTTTCCCTTTTGTTATACAGATGTGAGACTCTGTGCGTGTGTTTTGCGGCGGCAGTCGGAGGCACACGGAAAACGTTATCAGAAACAAAATGAGGCAACCCAAAGATAAGGGGAGTCCACCCCCCCTCGGGCGCGATGCCACAGATGTGACCTTTTGTCTAAATTAAACAGCGGTGAAGATACAGTCGCTGCCGGGCCGGCCTCAGCCCACCACCTCTGTGCTTTATAGCATCATGCATGTCTTCATATATATATATATATATATATATATATTTATATATAAACAGATATGGCAATGAAAGCCGATATGAGAAAGCGTGTGAATATAGAGAGAGTCAAGCTACCCCATGGCCAGAGTCAATACTTATCTTAGTAAACATAAATAGGCTT
Source organism: Colistium nudipinnis (assembly GCA_016785305.1). NCBI lineage: Eukaryota > Metazoa > Chordata > Actinopteri > Pleuronectiformes > Rhombosoleidae > Colistium > Colistium nudipinnis. The sequence continues at coordinate 542,727 of JAFBJU010000950.1, read as the reverse complement.
GGATCTGTTACATCCACACGCGAGCACTTCACAGGAAGACTTATTGATCAAATCCCCACCAAAGGCAAAAAAGGCGGGATAAATAACAGCCAGATTATTGACACGAATTTGGAGAGAGACATTTCACCACCTGAAGGCTGCTGAAGAAATAAAATGGAGTTCTAAGACGGCTGATATTCAAAGTCTATTTTTCAAAACAGGTCAGCCAAAGGAGGCAGAAAAAACGCTGTAAATCTATAGAAATACAAGAATTAAAAAGGGATAATATATTCGATGTAAACGCTGCTCATGACATGTGAGGCTCTGAAAAGGAAGTTCCGATTTCCTACACGTTCAAAAGTGGTTTTCTCCACCTGCTGGAGACGGCTCACAACGTGCAATCAAATAAAGAAAAAAATATATAATCCATGCGTAGGCTCTATCTCACACAGGTTTGCCATGGTGGCGTCTAATTAGAGCCACGACCCCTAAGGTATTCTTCTTCTTCTTCTACTTCCCCCACGGAGGAGGAGAGCAAAGACAAACAGACTTATTAAGGCAAACAGGCCGATGGTGCCGCGTGATAAATGACAAGAGCGAGAGGAGGAGGAGGGAGAAAGTTCTCCACCAGGCAAACCACCCTGGGTATATATATATATATATATATAAAACGGCTTATTTATGTTCAAATAGCAAAGGCCCTGTATCTCCATTCTGATCCGCATCCTAATGGCTGAGGGTTAAAAAAAATAAAATATCAAAATAAAATAAAAAAAATCAAAATAAATGTTGGCTCTTAGGGCCACTCTCCGGAGAGGAGGACTCTTTCTAAACCTCGGCTGGCTCCAAACCAACAGTGTAATTTGAGACTAAATCACAGAAGATATTGTGCAGGCACACACACACACACACACACAGACACAAAATATGCTGTTTATGCCATGGCAGTTTTTTTTCTGTCCCTTTCAAAATAAAAATACAAAAAAAATGTAATTCTGGTGTCTGCAGAATAAGAATGCAGCAGAGCGTGACCCCCCCATTGGCTTTTCTACTTTTCTCCGGTGTGGCCCCACTGATTCCCCGCCCCCCCCCCCGACCCGGCGTGAACATCAGTCTTTCAAAGTTCAATCACTCATTCCAAAACGCTTCGACAAGGCGGCGGGCCCGAAGAGAGAACAACATGGCCACAAATCAAAGGTGAGCCGCTCTCACACGAGCCGGTGTCGGAGAGATGTATCGCCTGCGGGCTTTAAAAATGCAAAGGAGGCGAAGGATTGTGTTTACATGATGACATCGTGTGTTTATCCAACAAAAAAAATAAAAAAATTGTGGCGCCACATCCTGCAGCTCCGGGTCCCCTTGCCCTCATTCCTCCACCCACAAAAGCAACCATCTGATAATATGTAACTATATATCAGTTCCAGCGTCGCTTTTTCCTATTGTGCCAAGATAAAAATTCAATATTTAGATTTTTATTATTTTTTTTTTACACAGGACACAAATTATCAACACCTCTATCTTGGGCAGACAGGTTATCTTGTATGCACAAATTATTATCATGTTTCTCCAAACCTTATTATCGCAAGGTAACTACTTGTATACACAAATTATTATCTTGAGCGTACACGATAACAACTCGCACACGCACGCAGTCTGGTTCTTGTGCGGGCAAGAAAAAAAAAGTTTGGGCATGAATTAAAAAAAGAAAAAAAATAAGTATATTGTCTTTGGGACTCTTTGGGGGCTTGGTCAATCTGGTCAGTCTTTGAGATTTGACCGCGTGGTTTTTGAAGACACACACACACAAAAAAATCTACAGATTATTCCCATATTTGCTCTGAGGATAGACAAGAAATATAAAACCGTTCCTCATGCTCCATATTCAGGAAATCCATATTCATCCATTATTTGCTTATAAACAAAATAGATGGGGAAAAATCGATGAGCATTTTCCAGCTTTGTGTAAGTCTCCCGGTGGCAAAGTTTGTTTCTCTTACTTCCTGCTGTGTTACGGCCTCTTCCTGTACACACAGCTGCCGTCTCTGAAATGAACTCGCCGGTGGAGAGAGCACGCACCGGAGAGAAAAAGGTAGAACGGGAAATGTAAAGAGGGGGGGAAAAAAAAAAAAAACATGCGAGGAGGAGATCAGCGAAAAGGTCACGGCCTGCTTACGGGAGGATTCCATAGAGAGCAAATAGGAGTCTTAGGAATAAATTCAATATAACAAATCCACATAAATAAATAATGAAATAGAATATGACTCATATGGTGGCAAAGTGGAACCAGCATTTAAATAAATAACATGTCACTGTAAGAATGCAAACAAAGAAGCCAGAGTCTAGTGAAACCATACTTTTAAAAATCCATGATATTTAACTTTCCAGCCTCACACAGCGTTTCCTGAAATCCGGATTCTCTCTTTTTCTCTTATTCACAGTGACACCATCGCAGATGGCCTGAGTGGGAATCACAGAGGGGGATTATTTACTGACATGGCATCCTAAGATTTTCCCCAGATCTGTGGATGTCAAAAACTGCCTCCGCGGCTCGGCGCCATCTGGGCCCGCCGCGGCAGCTGGACGCCCGCTCGCGTCTCATTGGCTGCTTTCTGCCGAGAGGGGCGTGTGGGGGTGATAAATGACGTGACACCACACAACGTGCAGATTTGTCACATGATCACTGGAACACAGACATTACATGTGTTTCTTGGGTAAGAGAAACGGGCGCACCATGTCGCATCCCGCATTCGGTACACACACACGCGCAGACACACACACACACACACGTTTCCACATAACAGGCTTTTATATGAAGATAACTTTAATACGCGATGCCACGCTTGTTAAGGCAACTCTCAACATCAAAAGGAATCTCCCCCCGGAGGCTTGTGTGCAAGTATGTAAATACATCGACAACCTTCCTCCAGTTGTAGTGTGGAGAAAAGTAGGTTAAAACCCTCACTAGTTTGTCTAATAGTGTGTCTGTGTGTGTGTGGGTGCGCTTTGGGGGACCAGTTTGACAAGGACATTTCCCTTTGACAAGGAAGGAAAAGATAAAATAAAGTGGTGAATGCGTGTTTTTCTCAGGTTGTGAGGACATGTTTTGCGGTTGTTTATTTTTGAGGACATTTGGGACAAATGCTCGAAACTCAAAACTTTTCCCAGCTCCTGAGGATTAAGACTCGGTTGTGTGGGTTAAGGTTCAGGGCTGAGCCATTTAATTGTGACGGGTGACATTGCAGCAAGGGGATGCAATATGTCACAGAGTGTCCTCACAACTATAAGAAGACAAAAGCAAGCGTGTAGGTGTGTGGGTGATACAGAGAGAGAGAGAGAGAGAGAGAGAGAGAGAGAGAGAGAGAGAGAGAGTATTCATGGGTGCATGAGCCCTCATTTCGCAGTTAATTCTACATATTTTAACGAAGCCTGTGTCCATATTTACTAACAGCAATAATAATTAACAAATCTGGAGCCACTCACTTGGCAGCATAATACACAACTTTTTTTGGTGCGTCACATTCCTGAGTGGTATGATTTTTATTTAATGTTTTGCATGCGCCCATACACAAATAATTTCTATTTGTTGGCTTCGGGAATTGTGCGGGCATATTTTTGACAATTTTTTTTTCACTATAGAGAAGAATTGAATGACCACTTTAAATGCAGTTTAACCTATGAAGTGTGCTTTGTGGGCATGGATTAAATAAAATAAATGATATACAATAAAATAAGTGACGAACATCTCTTGTGAAGATTTTTTTTTTCTCTTCTTCAGCATCCGCTCCTCCTATTTCACAGTCTTCCTGAAGATCAAGTAATTGCTCTGCTTTGGTATTAAAAGGCAGATTTTGCGAAACATAAAAAAGTTGTCATCGCCCTACATGGCTTGGTGAGACCTCCCTGATACCCAGAAGATAACTTAGCTGAAAATCAAAGCAGCGGAACGCAGCGTGCTCCTCTTTGATGTTTGGAATGCGTCCTTCGTAAATTGACCAAACGGGCAGCGTGCACCACCAGGGCTTTTAAAAGTGCACAAACACGCAGGTGCCTTTCCTCATTTCAAAACAAACTGAGTGGAAAGCGGGTGGGTGTCATGACGGGTCATTTTTTTTTTAACCGTTTTTGACTTGGAACAACCAACCATGGAAATGTTTTATCATCATTAATTATAAGTAAGATGTGGGAGTTTTTTAAAGTACTCTGACTGAATGATTAAACACTGATTTATATTATCAGACTTTTTTTTTTTTTTTTTTGCCTGAAAATGTATCAGAAATGTCACCAAAGGCGAAATCTGGTCTCCAAAGCTCCAAATGGATGTATCTCACAGAACTAAAACCAGTGAGCACGGATTTAACCACATTTAATTATTCTCCACTCATCACTGTGTTACAGACGACTTAATAAATGAGCGCAACCACCATCAAATCTATCATGCAACCTATAAAAATGTTAACTAAGGCGTCAAAGGAAAATTGTGGCCTTAAATTTGACATTTCTGTGCCAATTGTTCCACGGGAACATTGACAACGATGCATCATGGGAGATATTCACGGTCCCCAGTTGATGAACCCTTTTTTTTTTCTCTCGGTGAACTTTGCTCCCCCACCGAAAATAAAGTGTCTCATTACTGTGCGAGAGACAGGTGCCCTCACCGCGTAACTCCAGACAGTCCCTTCGTATCTCTTTTAATGAAAATGTATGACAGCGCGGGACCGTCCTAATAAGACGTGATCCAATAAGCCCAGTAGAATAAACCATAATGACATCCAAAACACCATCATCACATCCCATCACCGGGGGGACGTGTTGGAGAAAAGGACCATGATGAATGGGGGGGCGCACACATATGGCGGAGGGAAGCCTTCTGGGTAATCAACAGTCACTGTGACCTCCTCTCTCTCTCTCTCTCTCTCTCTCTCTTTCTCACATATCTGCAGGTGCAGCCGCCTTTAACATTAATCTTACGCATTTTTCCACCGCAACACCTTTATAATGGCGCGGAGCTCAATCGAATACGGCACCAGTTCATTCTCGTGCGCCAGGGCAGCACTCGACAAAAGCCACGATACCTTGGTATTAAAAAAAAAAACAAGAAAAAAAATCAAAGGAGCTGTGTGGAGGATAATGAAGAATGATGTGACAGTTGTGGAGTTGATTATTTGGACCTTTAGGTGGAGAACAAGTGGGGATCAGTCCCGACGCAGTTATAACAGCGGCATGCCCAAAAGCTTCGTCTGGCCAATTATCAACGTTGAATTTCACAATAATAAGATGCCGGGCAGAAAAAAAATCTAATTGCTTTTTTTTTTTTTTTTTTTTAGAGCCTTTGGTAAACAACAAGGTGAGGCTGTTTTGTTGTTTTTTGGGGGGCGGGGGGGGGATACGGGGTCACCAGGCATGTGCACAAGTGAGATTGATCAGTTCTCCGCAGCCGATATAGCTGCCAAGAATAATCAATTGTTTAAATCAGCGGCCAGGCCGAATAGGTTGGAGCTGCGGCGAAGCTAATTTAAGTTGTTTCACTGGGAAACAACTTAAGATTCACACATATTATTTTCCAAATGGAAATCGAGAATCGAGCTTAAAAACCAAAAAGTATGTCCTTCCAAAAAAAAAAAAAGAAGCCGATTTTTCTTTCAAATCAATTCAACTTTTTGGTGTTTGACTGTTTTTTCTGATTGATTTATTCCATTTATTTCCACTACATTCAGAAATGTAATTTTACACCCATGCTGAATTGAGTTCGACTGTGGATGTAACAATTGTGTGTTCACAGATGGCAGCATTTCTCAACAATGACACAATCACACTTTATCATTTCCCTCTGCCTTGTTTTTTCTCCCCCGTCACCATGAATATGCAGGAACACCGAAATGCAAATTCAGCTTCTGGGTTAAAATAGCACGAGCCAAAACAAAAAAAAAATAAAAAAATGAAAGACAGAAAGGCAGTTGTCACCCTCTCAGCGCGCAGTCTCAGAGATCTATTGTGCGCATTCATGGTGGGGCTGGTTTTTCATTTTATATGCAAATTCATGAAATCACTTCAACAGGAAATCTGGAGAAAGCTCCTACTATCTCATTCCTGTGGCTGCAATAACCTGGCTGTGGTTATACGAGGCTGTGTGGGGTGCTTCATTACAACATTTATAAAAAAAAAAAAAAAAAAAAAAAACAGCCACCGAGATGCAGAAATCCGGCCTTTGCTCTTATCTGGCTTCCAATTTCAGCCAATAGCAGATACAACAGAGTTGGATATTATAGGCAGTGAAACGTCAAAAGCATGGAGCTATTCATTTGCGAAAAATAAATCAATGCAACTTTTGGCAGCTTCAGTGACCGTAGATTCTCTCCACCAGCACAGAACCAAACTTAATGCCATTCCTCATCAAGGCCCGCTGCAGATTTTGGACTCTCCCACAATGCATCGCTGTGTCAGAAATCTGCGCGTTATCTTCACACCACTTCAAACCACGGAGACACGGAACCAGAGACTTGGCAAAGGGGGCAGCCCAACTAGGCCATCGCCCCGGGGCCCCGGCCTAGGAAGGGGAGGGGGGGTCCAGAGGCCCCAGAGGTCAGCGCTGTTTTCTTTTGTAGGCTTTTGAAAGATACGGTGAGACGTCGATGAGATGAGCTCTGAGATAAAAGAGAGATAACGCCGACACAATAGATAGCATTGTTTCCAAACCTCTGGTCATATAAACCAACAGTGTGGAGATTTATAGATACAGCCAGCTATGATTCAAAACAGGAAGATAAAATGACTCGTTCCTCCATCAGTATAAAAAAAGCTATAAGCAATTCATGGATGTAACACTGATTTAGATTTGACAATATTGTGCAATATACGCACACACACACACTACAATTTAAATTCTAAATTGAAATTTAGCACCTTCTTTTGGAGTGTCGAGGCTATTGATGAAACCTAACATTTGATCCATCTATTATTGAGCAGGTCTACTTTCTGGAATGTCTACTCAGCTTAAACTCCACTGACACTGAATTTGACCACCTCAGAACCAGGATTGCAGACTTGAAAATGAAAGAAATAAATGCATAATCAAATCAGTGACCTTGTAGATTCACATCAGCTCTGTTGGTTTGCAGTTTTTAAATGTGATGACGGAAGCTCAAGAGTTTTTTTAGTTTTTTTTCCCCCAGTGATGCATTATGATCAGAAACCGGCTCTCCTGTGGGAAGGCAATGGTTTATTCAGTTCAGATTTTTTATTTTATTTTTTATTTTTTTTACATGAGACCTTCATGTGTGGGCTGTCAGTTTTCTTTTCAAGGCATTCTTGTGTTTGGGTCGACAAAAGAGCTGGATACTCGTGTAGTTTGAGTCCTTCGCCAACTTTATTCATCTTAACGGTATTTTACATTTTTTGTCGGAATGACAAAAGCCAGAAAAGATTATTATTATTATTATTTAACACCTCCCGGGGAGTTCAGTAACTGCTGCTGTTTTATTGCTGAGCGTTGACCTAGAAAGTCAGTTGTAAATGTAAGAAGCTAAACTATCCACTGTAACTATGGAAATGAAAAGTGAGGCCGTTGCCGCTTCAAACTAAACTTAGTCATTTCTTTGAAGAGGCCATTATGTGGCGCACAATGAGGCGCCAACACACACCTACAATTAAGTGAGGGGGCAGACAAAAGAAATATCAGGTAATATATCTCTAATATATACATATAGATACAAAGCTTTTATACTTTGATCACATGCTATTAAATGACACTTCATGCTCTAATATGCCATCATGTCAGAGGGTAGGGACTCAATGGGCACTTTATTTTATTTAAAGTAGTTTAAGTATATAAAAGTGTAGTTAAGCACTGATTTATTTTCTCCTTCTGTCTATCAGCCTTGTATACTGACGAAATGGAGAGGAGATTTTTTTTTAGCGTTTGAAGAATAACGCGGAGCATCAAAACAAAAACAGATAAAAATGGAAGAAAGGGAGATACATTCTGTGCATAAAGCAGTGCGATGATCGATTGAGCAACACAGAGAAACCTGTGAGATTTTCACGAGAGTATTGATTTGGCTGCTGCATCGCCTTATCGCACCCACACAAGCCTCCTCCACACATTTAACAGAAAATAGCAGAGCCAGTGAAGCTTCTCACTCACAAAACATTAAAAATAAAGAAATAAAAGAGAACAGAACCGTATCTTTCATCTCTCATTTCTCAAAAAAAAAGCTAATTCTCGTCGGCCTCCCGCTGTGCCACCAAGGCTTTGCAGACTACAGGGATTGGAACAGGCAAAGTCAAAAAATATTTTCCTCTCCAAAACCCCACCTGTCCATGACCTCTGCTCCCGGGGCTTTCAAGTCAAGACGTCTACAAAGGGGGAATTCACCAGAAGTAAAGCTGAGAAAATATGAGGTAATACAGCCAGATATGTTCTTACTTTGAAAAAGTAAAAAAAAAAGAAAAAAAAAAGAATGCACCACGGATGGTCAGTGGATCATAACAGAAAAGTAGCCCCAAAAAGTTAGAGAATGGAAACAATTGATAAATGATCAAAATTGTGGCTGATGAAGTTTGTTTAATCTATAAAAGGATTAATGAACCAATTCATAATTCATGAATTAAAGGCCTTTATGCGAGACTGCGCTATTAAAATCACACGAAATGTTGATTTTGTGCCATTTCAACAGAAATAAACCAGAAAGTGTTCAAGCTAATTCATTTAAAGCTAATTATACAGGTCACAGCTAGAGACCACTAGGGGCAGCAAACCCACTATAAGCGTGAATACATTTCTACTTTCATATTAAGTATGCCTATCCTTAAATGCAACGTAAATAACAATTTAATATGTATTGGGCAGAGTTATTAAAAGATTACACATAAATTATCCCTCAATAAATAGCTATAATTAAAGTGTGTTTTTGTTTTTTTGAAAGGACATAAAACAGTCAATGAGTGCATGATTGGAAAACACATAAATGGACTTATGAATAAATAATGGCCATTGCAAATTCTATTTAAACATGGGGTTTTAAAAAGAGAAATAATTAAGATTCACAAACTGAATTAAGGATAGAGATTGGAATCAAACATTTAAAACGGGTCATTCTTGTGTCCCATGAGCACTTGCATGTCATTGCGGCTCAATCGATCCATCTGAAAAGGTTCAATATGGGGCACCTTTGACCAGTGCATGAGTTTTTATTGGTTTTAAAGCACAACGGTTGTTCTACACACCCGAATGAAGCAGATAAAACCAAGTAGCTTAGCGCCGCCGCATTTACATGGAGAATGTGACCCGCTCTTTTTCACGGCGACCACTTAATCACTGCCGGTGAGACTTAATCAATTACACAGCTTCCCGTTCCACGGCGGACCTCTCCACAGTTTAAGTCCTCGCCGGCTCGGGCGGCCAGGAGGTCAAATTAGAGGAGAAAAAAAGGCTAAATGTCCGGGGCAGGAAATGATTCACAGCGGACGACACCAGAAAGATGGCCATCGCACAAAAGGAACCAGACAAGGACACACCCACACACACACACACACTTGGCCCGAATCTGTCACGCGATTGATGGTGACACTTTGTGGACATTTGTAAAAGGGGGACGTTCGCATGTGATCTCATCCATGCACAGTGATTTTTTATTTTTATATATTTTTTTTTATATGGAAGTAAAGAACCTCTTCCCTATAAATGAATAGATGAATATATATATACTTGAATTATTTTCCATCCTTTCCGGCCCTTCATTCCCTTGGCAATTCATATCTCGATCCTCATCACGGAACGTTTAAATCATTACCAAATTATTTGCAATCAAACACTTCTTTGCTGATTTGCATGCCGTTCTTTTTCTTTTGTCAATACTCAAAGACATAAAATCAGGACAGGCCGTCACCCCAATCAGCCACCATCCGCCTCCTTGTGCGATTATTACCGCAATTGGCTGCGGCCTCCTTTTCGATGTTTTTTATTTTTTTCCACACATTTCTCAGACATTAGTGCTGTTGCTCTTTCGCCACCCAGCGCGATGTGACACCTTTCAAAGCCAGCCGGCTTCCTCTCAGCCATTCAGCCGGCCCTGCCGCTCTCAGAATGCTTACTTAGCATTTGCGTCAGAGTAGCTTCGGTGAAACAACTATTGGATGGCATTGATTTTGTGCCGGTGCTGGGTCTATTCTGGTATGCTTTAATCTTCCCCTCTCTCGCTCGCTCTCTCTCTCTCTCTCTCTCTCTCTCCCCACCACCACCACCCCTCCTGTGCCTTTCTTTTCCACGACTAGCTCTGGATAACACAAAACAAAGATGTGCAGCCCTTGAAAAATTCACGTTGGGAGGTCACCCAACCTGCGTCTCTCTAATTCACCGGGGAGTGAGAGCGAGAGAGAGACAGCTGACACCACCGGCGAGTAAACCAAAAGACACACACTCACACACAATAATAATAATCTGCTGGTCAACACACTTTCAATATTCTCAGTGTCAGGGCCTCGTATAAAATGCGTACCACCATACAAAGGAGCCCGGACACCTGACGGCAAAGCAACTGGATTATGGCGATACGACATATTTATTTCTATATTTGCTTTCATGTTCTAAACCTTGCCGTGGAACAGTGGGCCCTACCGAGGAGTCCAGAGCTGCTGAAGGAGAATGGATATAAACGACAAAAGAAAAGAGGAGGAGGAGGAGGCAGCGGTGGGATGGATGGATGGAAGGATGAATAGATGGGGGTTAGGTGGCCGGAGGCAGCTACGCTACATATTGGCATCGATCCACAGGGGGGCCCATCAGAGGTGGAGTGACATTTATGGCGCCGCACGCTGCGACGGGGAAAAAAAAAAACAAAAAACGGCCACCATGTCGTCTGCTGCGTGGAGAAAAGTGCTGTTTTTTTTTTTTTTTTTCTCTCTCTCTGGGGCGGCTTTAGGTCAACGTCTAGAAAGGGCTCATACTCCTACTGTATTAAGCATGGATTTGGTGCTAAATGAAGTATATCAAAAAAAGGTACACATTTTGGTTGTCTGGAATGGAACCTTTAAATAAAATGTTTTTTTGCCACAATGTTTGCGTATGGGACTAAGAGAACTGGGGAAAATGGCATATCTTTAACTTTGGGAGATTATTATTTCATAGGAGTCGTCTCTTCGTATTATTTCCTATTTTTCCAGTCTTGTTAACGCGACGTGTTCACTCGGCCAATCTGATTCCAGCGTGACCCCCTGCCAACCAATCACAGTGTTGCTGTCAGACCTTTCTGGGCTCTTTTGAAATGTCACCGCTGCCGCTGTTTTCACTGAGGTTTATATATATATATATAAAGAACAGAACATGCAGTGAGTATGCGAACACCTCATGTATTTTTCAGAGCAGACATTTACAATATACTGTATATATTCTTTTAACTCCACAGTGTTCTTTACGGTAAAGTGAGGCCATACTTAAAATACAGAGTTATTGGTTTTATTTTCTTGTTTTCTAAATGTAAATGTCTGATTATTTAAAAAAAAAATCTTTTCTACCATATAACTTTTTCTTTTCTTCTTCACAAGAGAAAAAAAATAAAGAAAAAAAATGCACTTTGACCATTTTACTATGAGGCTGAAGACCGACCAGGCAAAACGGAAAACTGCACCGGGGGGGGGGGGGCCCCCGCACAGGTCCCAGACTCCCACTACACAACACCACTGAGCTACGCGGATCATGCATTATTACTTACATTATTACTGAGTGGAACGGTGGAAACAATGGCCGCCTGTCGTGGAGGGGCCCACTGGGGATAAAGTTGGTTCTCTTGCTTTTATGAGAGCAGTACAACGTGAAATGAAATAACTTCCAGGGACTGCTAAAGGGTGAGAGGGTCATGTGACCAAATACTCCACCACAGCTCCACTACTTCATCAATTATCACAGTATATTAGGCGAGTGAGCAGGATGTGACCTCAGCGTGACCCCTTAGCGAGCATGCAATATATGATGGGCGGAGAAAAAAAACAACGCTGCACCCTATTATAATAATATATAAATATATATATACAATAATGAGGTGTCATAATCCAGTAATACCACATGGACATGGGGTCAAATCCTGCAGGAGAATATACCGTTTTAAAATCACATTACATAGCAAATCCTACTTAAACATGTTACGCAAAGCTCTGTCTTCGTTACAAAGTTTTATTCTTCATCTTTTTTTCATGCTTACTGACCCACACGCATGTGCACACGCATGTGCCCACGCATGCACACACTGCCTGCGTGCATGTGATTTGTGTCCTATCACAGGCCATCGCTAATGATCTCAGGGAGAGAGAATGGAGGGTAACAAGCGTGGCTGCTCAGCATTCCTAGCCAGCCTTTACTGTCAAGGGCATTTACCCACTGCAGAGGTGGACGCATCTACACACACACAGACCCACAAACACATCTGCACGCACACAGTATGCTACAAGATGATTTGTGTTGCTCTGTGCTAATTTTCAGGGGATTTAAACCGGTCAGCCGGTCACAGGTGCGGCCTCAAAATGAGCAACATGCCGAATCTGAGCGGCGACTAAACGAGCGCCTTCGCAGTTTCTCATTTTCCGACAGATTATCACCGAAAAATCACCCGGCATCAATATTTAATTTGATGCCTCCGCAGCAGACGCCAAACAAACAATATTTGAGCATTATTGTCGGTAAATGTCTGATCTGGTCTTATTCATAAACAATACCGTCTGGCAGCTTCCGCGGATCTTATCCGAGGGAGAGGAAATGATAAAGTAAAATGTCGGATTTTGTAAGCGGGAGCCAAAAATGGGATATTTCACCATCACTCAATAATAAATATATTACTGAGCCTCAATGGGGGCTAACACACTTTTGTTTTTTTTTTGAACTCTTTTTTGAAGGCGTTGTCCAAGACTGATCACAAGAGTTTTTTTTTTTTGCCCTTCTGTCATTTCCCACGCAAAGATATTTGTATACAAATGAAAACAAGATGGAGAGAAAGTATTTTGGTAACACCTGACAGGCGTTTAACTACCTGGTGCTCCCACTGGGAGAAAAAAAAAACATTTTGTGAATTTAGTCTATTTTGCAGGAAAAAAAAATGCTATCATGAGTTGTTTTTTTTAATCTTTTTAAGCTACTTTAGTCAGATTTATGAGTTGCCTCATGGGCTGCATCAAACTGTCCTGTGGGCCACATGCGGGCCCGCGGGCCAGACGTTTCCCACCCCTGAGGTACAAAGAGGGTTAGCGAAAAAGAAAAATCGTCTGTCCTTCAAATTTTATCAGAACAGTAATGGTCAGTTGGGAAAACGTTGCCAGATTGAGAAGAATCCCTCGCCGGGGATGCACACCCACCCTCCGACCACACACACTGGAAGTGAGGGATGAGTCTCCGGTTAGGATTCTGCAGGAAGCCCGGGGATCGAGCAGAAGTGCATTTTGTCACGCTAACACCAGTGGGGACATTTGAGACAGGATGACACCTCATGAATATCAAATGGCACCCTGCTTCTTAACGTGACACACTTCACACTTCCTGGAATGAATTATCGGTGGATAATGTGGCAGCGACGTGGCCGACCACCGCTCCGAGTTTTCAAGGTGTCCTGAAGAACATTTTTGGGACGTTAGTGGGAGATTGGACAATGGGAAGAAAGTTTTTTTTTTTTTTTTAAACATGCATCTTGCAGCCATCGAAATATTATTTCTCAAAATACTTCATGGTATGTTTGATATTCCATTATCTTTGGCTCTATTTCTTTATAGTTTATTTCATTATTCTATTCTCCAAGCGGAACCTTTTCTCCAGCATGGAGATAAGTTGATTCACTTCCAGATAGTTTCACTTTCAACATATGGGCTGAAAAGAATCCCTGGACTCCAATCCTCGGTTCTATCACCAATGCCGGTGTATCAGCCAACTTCATTAAAAAATAAATGAAACATTTAAACAAATAATAAAAAAAAAAAAAGGGTTGTGAGAGGAGAGCAGGGGGAGAGTTGCATCCAGACCACTTCATCACTGCATCCAGAGGGAAGAAGTGACATGCGTGTGTGTGTGTGTGTGTGTGTGTGTGTGTGTGTGTGCACGTGTGCCTGCGTCCCACTGGGCTTCAAAGGCAGCCTCTTGGACAAGATCAGTGCCTGTGACCCTGCTCCAAGCCCATCAACAGGCTGTGGGCTGGCAGGTTTCTGGAGTGGAAGCGTGGCCTTTAATCTGGGACAGATGTGTGTGTGTGAGAGAGAGAGAGAGAAAGAGAGAGAGAGAGAGGAAAAGAAAGAGCGAGGAGGGGCTCAGAGAACCTGCGAAGTGAGACGGGCGTCCAACAAACAGGACCAAACTCTAAGAGGAACAAAAACACATGATAACACAAATAGATATATAGAGGGTAGTAATACTCTGGTTGGAGTGTGCTGCACCTTCACAATTCGTATAATTGGATGATGATAAATCAGTGTGTGTGTGTGTGTGTGGGGGGGGGTCATTTTCTACCCTAAGGCTATTTTGGCTGCTTGACTTTTTTCCTTAATAGAGTCATTTTTCAAAGTAAAAGGGAACCAACCAACAAGGAGGATGTGTCTATTTAGGAAAAAGGACCAAACTACTTCACCCCCCCCTCCACACACACACACACTCTCTGTACAGTTATTGAGTTAAATGGAGGAGGTTACATGGGTTTCTTCTAGGATTCATTTCCTCACATTTGCCAAGTAAAAAAAACAAACAAAAAAACTTGTGAAACATTCTCAAAAAAAAAAATCTATAAAAAATTTATATTAATAACTGCATAAAGTGATGCATTATAGTTTTGAAAAGTTAAACAGTCAGCTCTGCGCTGCATTTAAAACAATGCGCATCTAATTAACTAGAAAACAGCCCCATAATAAAGTTATTGATTTATAGAACTTTGCTGGGAGTCAATAAGTCATTTTCCACAGAGCTTAGCCCCAGGCTAACTTTCAGCGTAACACACACTTCAAAAAAAATACCGGAGTTCAGTTGTTCAGGTTGGACATAAATACGGCTTCACGTTGCTTCTAATCGAGCGTTACGTCTCCTGCCTGAAATGTAAGTGGGAAAAATGTTGTAAAAACTTCATGAGGTGATTATGTGTGAATGTCGAGTATGTAACTTGTTTCACGGCCTCAAATGAAATTCTAAATAAAATCAATTCACGCAGCTTTAAAGCTTCGAGTCATCATGTTTAGCCTCCCAGAAACAAAAGAGCGTGTGTCTGATGAAGCCCAGAAAATGGAGGGTGCGCGATTCTTGCAAAAATCCCCGAGCCTTGTTTTGTTCCTCTTTCTACTTCTTCAGACACCCTGGACAAAAAACAAAATGAACAGGCCACATATGTGTTTTGAAATGGGAACAATTTAAGTCCCCGAGAAAGTGGCGGTTCTGTTAAGAATAAGTCAAATCCTCCTCCTCTACAGAATGGAAACAAATGTGGATTCCTGCCGGTGCGTGAGTGGAAAAGGAAGAGGAGGATATTAAAGGGGTGGGGGGGGGGGGGGGGGATGGAAACAAATGTGGATTCCTGCCGGTGCGTGAGTGGAAAAGGAAGAGGAGGATATTAAAGGGGTGGGGGGGGGGTGGGGGGGGAGACAGGAGCTGCCTGCCACTCATCATCCGAGGGCCAGCGAGCCTGGTTGAAGTCTGCGAGGCATAGGTCACCTGATCCATGTTTAATGTGTAGATGTGTGTGTGTGTGTGTGTGTGTGCGTGTGTGTGCGTGCGTCACCTCCACTCGTCTGGCCTGGCATCACTGCAGGGGCTGAGGATGTGTCACATAAACCACAGGCCAGTGAGCAAGTCTGGGGAATAGGTTGGTGTGTGCGTGGGTGTCTGTGTGTGTGGGTCAGTGTGCGTGTCTGTGTGTATGTGTGTCTATATGATGTACGGTATACTGCGTAGTTAGGGATGTGTGCGTACGTACCGAGATTGAGAGGTTTGCATTAGCACACGTCCGTGCAGTCCAAATGGAACACGCATGATGTAAGACACCATGTCTGACGTGTGGGTGTCTGTGTGTGTGTGTGTGTGTGTAGTGTGACAATAAACATGGTGAAGTGTGTGTGTGTGTTTGTGTTTGTGTGTGTGCTGGGGAGGGGGGGGGCTGACGGTGACAAGACAGCAACTAATCAGCTGCCACACAACGGCGGCAGAGCTGAGGCCGACACCCACACGCACACCCACACGCACACCAACACACACACACCCACACCTACACACACGGCCACAAATGTACATGGTTGTGTCTCAGTGTTGGCACTGATCTCATGTTCTGTCTAAATATTGATCATTTAATACCAATAATAAATGTATAGGTATAATGAAAAAAGATCTTCATTATGCCAATAGCATATTTTTGTTTTATTCATGACTGGACGTTCTTGGTGACTTGCTCAATATGAAAAATACAAAACATATCTTCATTGTGTAATCTGGTCATTCCTTCAGACACTAAATAATGGGCCAGTTTTCCAGATGTTTGATTTCTGCCCTTCAAAAAGAAAACGTTTCATCCTCTCTCTTGTCAAACTTGGAAATCAAGAAAAAAAATTCAAGAAATAAATAAAAAAATCCAACCTGGGTGAGGCTGCAGCCTAATGACGGCACAAAAGAGAAGCATCCCAGAGGAGGCAGATTAATTTAGACAGTAATGAGGAATTGTCTGAAAATAATGCCCACCTTCAGAGCAATCAAAACTTGGAATTCACCAGGGCCACGTTCCAAACAATAGGTAAAATCATCCTCGCCTTAACTGGAGAGTAGTTCAATAATTGTCCTTGACGAGAAAAAAAACAAACAACCTCTTCTGAAAACAAAAGGGATTTAAAAAAAAAAAATAAAAAAAAGAAAGGGACTTCTTGAAAATAGAAAATATGGATCTAAGCAGGTTTTCTGTGATCCCCGCTATGTTTAGTCAACCCAGTGTAGAAGGTTACACGACAATAATGTTGTAAACGCACCTGAGGTTCCGCCCTCTGTGTGTAAATCATGTTTAATCCAGCATCAAGCTCATAATTGCTATGAGCAGACTGTATTTTCAATTAGTATTTCATTTCGGCTGCAGATCCAATCTAATCCTGGCTAATCTCTGCAAAAGCCATGTCAGCAGCATGTCGAAATGTGCCGGGGTGTGTGCGTGTGCGTGTGCGTGTGTCGACGGCATCAGCCCGGCCACGCCGCTGAAGTGTTAACGCGTGCGTTTGCGCACGTACACATGCTTTTACGACAGCGGCCTGCGCCCACACAGGCGCCTTGATGGGTGCGTGTGGGTCTGGCCGGGCGCACACACACACACACACACACACACACAGGCCTGTAAATAATATATGAGCGTCCATGCAGAGGCGATGCGAGATAGAAGAAGAAGAAGAAAATAAATAAATAAAATGGAGTGGCCTTGTTAATACACCTCCACCCAGCCAGACAGCTAACCAGCCTGCTCGGGGGACAGATAATAGCGGGCTGCGCCACCAGCTGATGATGATGACGACGCCCAGCATGCAGGGCTAAAAGAGCGATGGCTTTGGAAAGTATCTTTTTTTTGGATACATATATATATAAATGGGTGGACACAAACGCATTGGCAGCAGACTGTACAATCTTATTTCATGAGATGGATGGACACCTAATGATTCTTGGATCTGTCCCTCGCACATGCTCAGCCATGTGCACACACTGGGGGAGACTGTGTAATGTCATTTAATACGTAACTTTTTTTTTTCCTTCCTTCCACCAAGTGGCAACAGACGTGTGGCCTGGAAGCCTCATTATAAATATATGGAAGGGACACCAACGTGATGTGGATTACACGGTTCAACTCCTGAAATATGAAATGTGACAACAGGTTAACAATGAAGGGAGGAGGCACTGAGAGATGTGAACTCCAGAATTATCTTTAGAAGGTGAGCTTTACCAAATTTGGGGCAATAAAAAAGGGACCCAGGAATGTTCCTATTCTCGTGGCTTAACGTGACAGGCCTCTGCTCCACCAGAAATAACAGGAGAGGTTCGCACGTGGCGCCAAGAGACCACTTCCTTCATCGAAAGGCGTGGTCCCAGAAGGCCACGAGTTAGGATTTAGGCGTTCATATAAGAATAAGAAGCAGCCGATGCAGATCAAGGAAGAAAAATCTTGGAAAAACGCATTTTTCTCAACCACCCGGCAGAAATGTATTAAACGCAATTCCCTTTATTTCCGAATGGTGGAAAATCACAGTATTCACTTCAAGGATTGTTTTGATTCTATTGCTATTCTCTTTGCATGAAAATAAGTCAAATAATAATACATTCTGTAAAAAAAAAATTGCACGGAGGGGGGGGGGGGGGGGGGGGGGGGGGGGGAGGGGGGGCGAACGAAAAAAAAAAAGAAGAAGAAGAAGGGAAGCGAAACCCAGTGACGCGCATCATTTGTTGAGATGACAGCTTCTTAGTAAAGGGAATTGGCGGCGCTGTTTTTGGCGGGTTCCCCGCCGCACGTGATTGGCTGTGCTTCATCTCCGCCGTTGTTGTTGGTCTCCGTCACTTTGAGCGCAGTAATTGTGAAAGCTGAGCACCTTTCGGCCCCCCGCGGAGCAGGTGGCGCCACCTTGTCAGGAAAAACAGCGGTGCACTTTGAATATGTAACGTTCCCCCCGCCCTCCTCCTCCTCCTCCTCCTCCTTCTCCTCCTCCTCCCCTTTAGAACAAAAAGGGAAATGCTTCTGGTGGCGGCAATAACCTTAAAAGAAAAAAGAGAGTCTAAATATAGATGAGATTTCACGTCCAGCAGTGTAGAAGAGAAAACACTGGACCGTCCAGGTTTTCAGATTGTAATTTAACGGCTCCCGTGCACAAAGCCTCGCCAGCAAAAGACCCCCCAAAAAAATCTGAAGATGTTGGATTTTCTCTCCGAGTGGTGGGTGGAATCCTGCAAAGTGAGTGAGTGTCTCTCAGGGAGGAATGTGAACCGTGCGGAGCATCACATGTTACATTTCTGGGCTTTGGGAACTCATCTTCGACTAATGCGCGGCAAAGCTTAAATGAGGGCGGCGCGGCGGGGGGGGGGGGGTTCTGTGGAGACCATATAAAAGCAATTCGTCTTTGCGTTAAAAAAATAAAAAAATAAATAAAACGAATTGAAAGTGATGTATCGCGTTTGTGAGCGAGGGGCCGAGTATTAAAAAAAAAACTATAATAAAAAAGTATTTCTATCTCGTTTACCGCTGCAAGAATCTACCCCATATTCAACCAAGCAGGCCACCATGACAACAAATAAGCGTGTGACGCTTTTTTATTTATATTTTTTTTCCTGCATGGCGGACCATAGTATGAGAACGACGTGCGAGCATTTGCACGCCGGAGGGTTGAATCGAACACATGTACCTCCACACGTCAGAGTGCAGCGGATCCACAGGCCTCTGACCCTCCCGCCGCAGTCCTCCTCCCGCTGCTGCTCTCATTTTGTGGCTCATTTGCTGGAATATTGCAGCCGTGCAGAAATGGTGATCACACCAACCAACTGGAGGCCTGAGGACCACTGGCCACTGGTCACCCACCAGCGGCTACGCCTGCCCCCGCGGATAAATGCGGTTTTCATCAAACTATAAATCAAACATGATGTATACAGGTAAAAAAAAAAGAAAAAAAGAAAAAAAGACAATCTCACTTCCCCCCTGATATATGAGCGCCGCTCCAAACATGGCACACACACACACACACGCGGAGAAAACTGCCGACGCAGAGAGAAATCAGAGGGTCTCATATTTTACCGTGTACATTAAAGGCATTGTGAGGAATGCTCGGCCCTTAATGGCTCGGAGGCGGGAAAAAAAAAACGTGAGGCGCCAGTGGGAGACTGGCCAAGCAAATAAATAAATGAGTAATATTCTGGATGAAGTGTTTGACCTGCTGTCAGCCTGTAGAGCTGAAGCAGAACGGGTAGCGTGTGTGTGTGTGTGTGCGTGCGTGCGTGCGTGCGTGCGTGCGTGCGTGCGTGCGTGCGTGTGAAGCGCAAGAGTCATATTTTGTCTTTTTCTATCGGCCAGCAAAAAAAATTAAGAAATTCGCGTGAACCCATGAAAGCTCAGGTCTAATTATTGAATCAAAAAGATTTGAAAAAGGCCATGTTTTTGGGTTTTTTTTTTTGGTGAAACAACAGTTGGGGTCTTTGGTTTAAAAAAAATATAGAAGAAGCGAAGAAGACCCCGCCCCTGGTGTGATTTATCAGAGTATGAGAGCCCTCCGCGGGTCATTTATCAGCTAAATGGCTTTTTGAATCCATACTCTAAAGTTCATTACAGCGATTAAAGATTTATTCAGTCACAGTTATAGATAATTCATCTGAGGCCTATTAAAATGCCTTTTTGTCGCAGCACCATGTGGTCGTTTTTTTTTTTTTTTTTTTTTCTTATATAAAGGGAATGGCAGAGGGGGGATTGCGGATGCAAAGCGAGTGTTAGAAGATACGGCCCAGTGCATGGCCATTTCTGAATCTCCTTCAAAACGACAGCGGGGGCGTCCAGTCTGACGCGGGGGTTCTCATGGAGGATGGAAGTGTTCTTTTTTTTTCAGCCTTCAACTTCTCTCCAGTGACTCGACAGAGAGCAGCTCTTCATCAGCCATGCTCTTATTGTTTTGGGAAATAAAAAAACAAAAACAAAAGGAAATCAAACCCGCCTGACCAGAGAGACAAAATCAAGGCTACATCCCGATCCATACTGTGTGTTTTTTTTTTTTGCATGTAGCTTATGAAAGGTGCAAAAAAATAAAATTCAATTAAAATGAAAAAATCCCATGCAGGACTTGGAAATCAAAGCTTTGGGACAACATGACAGTGTTCACCAGCCACTGCTGCGTATACACTAAACCAAAGACAACGTGACGGCGATGATGTAATTAACAGCAACACTAAAGATCAGGAAAACAGTGATTAGGTTGTTGGCATAATCCAATAACATGACGTCTCCCTTGATGGCAAAACGACGACAACAACAACAACATTAACTACACAACATAGGTCACGTCACCAATTACACGACACCGCGGATAAGTGAATGGCAGGTTTTAATATGTCTCTGTCTGGGCTGTCAGAAATCATTATAAGTATTTATATCTCTTTTTTTTTTTTTTTAAAGCAGGAACATTTATATTTAAATGATGGGAAATTTTGTTTTTCATCTGTGGAAATAAACAAAGATGCAGGAACAGCTCCATGAAAAGCAATTTTTTTTAATGCAAGCATCTTTCAAATTCGCTATTTCCTTTTATTTAAATTAACTAATATTTCCCCTTCCATAACAATGCCAAAATGTTGGATTTGGTGGCAGGCGTCAGGACACACACGGACTGACTTCACACTGTCAATGAAACACAGTTTAATATATTTTCACAGCTCTAAATTACAGGGCCTCTCTCCTGCCATTACTACACACAAACACATACACACACGCAAACGCACACTTCAAGTCCACTTTTCATCTATTTTCTAACACTGGCATTGTGCGAGGTGGGGGTGCTGCTCAGCTGTCATAAAGATTGTGTTCCCATAGGTAATGGGAATTGCGGATTTAAGTGGAAGGTTTACTGCTTCACTTAGAGCGAGGGGGTGGAAGGCACATGAAAAAAAAAACAAACGTTATGACAGCAGTGATTTATTTCTGTGACAAAAGAAAACAGCATAAAGTATGAAACTAACATGTCCCCGCTCGCAGTCAGGTCACGATCAGGGTGAGGGGGGGGGGGGGGGGGGGGGGGGGGGGGGGGGGGGGGGGGGGGGGGGGGAAACACACATGTGCTTAAAGTGGGATTTTGTTGTTTTTTTTGACAGCCACGACGAAGACTGTGGCCACATGGGGAGGAAAATGCAAAATGTGGCTTATCACCAAAGTGAAATGGACAAAAAATAGTCTTTTGCGGTTTTGCAGGGAACGGGAGTCAAGCGTGGAAAAGCATTCCAAACATTATGCATACGCAAAGTGGTAAAATGGCTAAAATCCGCTGTGAGCAGCGTCATTATCACCGCGTGCCATCAAGACGCCATCGTCATCCAGCCATCACATTAAATCGACGAGGGTGATGTATGGCTTCATTAGCTCAGCATGGAGGATTTCATAAATGAATCATAAATAAATAATAATCATAAAAACATGGAACCATACATGTGAATGCACATGTATAATAAACCCCCCCCCCACCAGGAGCATCGAGCATCTCCATCCACTTGTTGCAGACCAGATCAGCAGGATACATAGAAAATAACTGAAACTCTTATTAATTCCCTATATTCCTCAAATAAACCTTGCCCAGGACTGCAGCCCATAGACACAGCTCATTGTTGTGGGTCTAAAAAAAAAAAGAAAAAAAAGCCCGCTTTGTTGCACTGGTTTTATTTTGGCTGCTTTGACTCCATCTGTCCCTTCACACCCATTAAAAAAAAAACATGTGTTTAGAGGTTGTTTCTTGTTGCTGAACCAATAACATTCTCCATTGTAATAAACCAAAGACGCGGTTGGCTTGGAGAAAGAACCATGGTGTTTTTTGTTTTTTTTTACTTCTTTTTCGTGGTTATTCGTTCAAAAATTGGCATCGGCCCCCTCGTGCCCAAAAGAAACAAATGAAAGGAATAAACCTTCCAGATTAAAAAAAATAAATAAAAAACTCTCCACACGCCCCTGCTCTGAAATCGCCCTCGGACAATTCTCGCTGTGATTTCCAAAAATCTGACACGGGGTCGAACCGTTGGTCCTGCAGTCACCGGGGAGAATTAATAAGCCTTCATTTGCATTCTGCTTCCAGGCGTCCCGCTGTGCTCGCTTGTGATAAGTGACCTTTGGTGATGGTAATGTGAGGTCTGAGGTGATATCTCCACTGACCACACTCTCAGCATGCAGCTTTCTCCTCTCTTCACAACATCTCCCAGAACCTTTGCCAACCTTTACTTTATCACGGGGACAAGACAGATGTACCACAGAGGATAAAAAGCAAAACCTGCAAAGTGCCTCTGTGTGTGTGTGTGTGTGGATTTGGCTGATGGTCAGACAGGGGTGAATTGCAGAGCCAATATTCGGATGAAATCTCAATTGGCAGAATCGTTTTTTTTTTTTTTTTATTGAAAATAAAATCCAAATTTCCCTTTACTTTTTCCGTCTGCACTTTGTAGATGTACTAACAGCCATTACATACCCACAACGTCACTATAGAGGGAGAAACCGTCCAAAACCACACTCACAAACGTGAAAGTTCCTGCCGCACCAAGTTGCGTGACAAAGGCAAGAATAGGAAGCAAACTGCTCAAAGCATCAAACCAAGTCAAAGCATCGCGTATTTGTACATACTTATATATTTGACACTTTATCTGTCTCCTGTGCAAATATCTGCACATTGGAATTGCGCTACAGCATCACGAGCCGCCATGATGACGCCACGGTGACCTTTATTGAAGCTGTTCACAGGCCAAATGAAACAGGGGGAATACTACAGGCTGCACATTATGAAATAAAGCAAAGGCCTAAAAGACTGTCATTAAATGTTCATAAGCATCTCCTAAAATGTTTCATAACTAAATGCTTGATTCGAGGAAGTGTATTTGAAAAATTCCTTCATGAAGCCGTGTGTGTGTGTGTGTGTCTGCAGGCAAAGACCGCGGAGTAGTACTATATTAAAGACATTTAAATCAGGCACTAATATATGGACCTATGGGCACTTATGTGCTATATACGCGTGTGTGTGTGTGAGTCTAACTGCGTGTGCACATCAGAGCGTGGCCCGTGAGTGTCCATATGTGCGCCTTGTTTGCGTGCCATTCTCCATTAAAGCTGCAATGGCCCAGCAGGCCTCGTTTTCCACTCTGCCGAAAACCAACAGACGCGCCAACGGCAGTCATCGGCCACCATCACGCCGGGGCGAAGGCGCCGAGGAGGAGGACGAGGAGGACGAGGAGGACGAGGAGGACACATCCAGGCAGATTCCTCTGACACACGCTCACACACACGCACACACACAAAGCTTGGCCAAGTGGAAGGTGTCACACCGTGCGGTTACCACTAATGAAACCCCATACCTTTGGGCCAATCAGCTATTTGCGTCTTTCTTGCTTTCTTTTTCCTCTCTCTCTTTTTTTTTCCGTCCTGGCTGACCGAGAGAGAGAGAGAGAGAGAGAGAAACAGCGGCCGAACACTGCGAGTAATTAGAGGTCTTGATAATGGGGCCAGGCCGAGGAAGGTTGCCAATAATCTGGCCTAATTGCTCAGATGTATGCCAGGGCCGTGGTGGGAGCACTGGGTGGCAGATAATGGCTGTGGCAGGTGTGTGCCAGGGATATGCCCCCGGTGATGTGGGCTTTTAATGACCACTGGAGTGTGTGTGTGTGTGTGTGTGTGTATGTGTGTGTGTGTGTGTGTGTGTTTGTGTACGTGATATGTACACGTATATCAATAAATTCCTCCGGAGCCTCGTCTTAGCCACGAGGGAGAGAAAAAATCTAAATAAATATACAATGCCAATATTTAGTCTTTTTTATTCTTTCTGAATCCCTAAATGCTCTCCATACGTGATGAAAATAAAGTCAAATTTTTAAGGTTAAGATTTTAAAATCAATGAATTCGAGAAGTTTGGAGCTGACGGAGGCAGCGCCATGTTCGTTAAATTTCACAACCTTTTTTTTTTTTTGAAAGGAAACTGTTTACCGATGATTTGTCTCTTTTAATGATACCAGTATGGATTTTTTTTTTTTTATAAATAAAAACATTTTTTCACTTTGCCCTGGAGCTGGTGCTCGGGGAAA
This sequence comes from Colistium nudipinnis, assembly GCA_016785305.1. Classification (NCBI taxonomy): domain Eukaryota; kingdom Metazoa; phylum Chordata; class Actinopteri; order Pleuronectiformes; family Rhombosoleidae; genus Colistium; species Colistium nudipinnis. Next base: position 517,994 of record JAFBJU010000950.1, on the reverse strand, counting down.
AAAAAAAAAATTCTCAATATCAATATTGTTAATCCAGTGATTGGCGTGGATGTTTTCAGCCTACCTCAGGCAAATCGCGCGGGTACTTATAAATATATACATATATTTTTAAAAAAATCTGAAAA
>JAFBJU010000950.1:495369-512869 GCA_016785305.1 Colistium nudipinnis | reverse complement strand
CTGTCACAGGCGCGTGGCTTTATGAAACCAGCCTGAAGTTTAACACAAGGCGAGATAGTTGCAGTAATAAAATGTGACTTGTCATTTTAAAGTACATAAAAGTTAAGCACAGTTCTTTGCTATTTAAAGTGATCTGGGCTTCCCCCCCCCCCCCACCCCCCTTCCCCTCTCAGCATATGAAAGAAAGCTCTCACAGTGGCTCTGCTTCACTGCTCAAGGAGATATTTAAGTGTGTTTTTGTATCGTCATCACTATTACAGCTACGTTTCACAAATGTTTGCCAGCACCGCTGCTGTTGAATAAACACACACGAGTGCCAACAAAACCTCCAACAGTTGGAAACCAAAAAAAAAAAAACCCTGATTAAAAAAAAAAAAAAAAAAAACATCCTTTCAGCAGACACATTCACACTGGGATGGAACCTGCCTTCATCCAATTTCCTCCCTTTTGTGTGGTTGTTTTTTTTGTGTGTGTGTGTGTGTGTTTTGTTACAGGCTCTTGTACCCCTCCCCCCCCCCATCTGGCTTCATGAATTGCTAATATGTGTCAATGCATTAGGAAATCCACCGATGTCAACAGTCCAAGGCAATTTAAAAAACTAAAAATACACAAAAAGACCTGTAATAATCTCTCTGAGGTTGATTTCCAGCGTTCTCGTTTACGCAGGTGGGATGCGTCGGACCAAAAATGACATAATTACTTTTTTGCATGGTTACCAATGTCACCTGAACGCAACACAAAGCCCGTCATCATAGGGAAGTGGGTGACGGACGTGGAGCTGCTTTATCGGGCGACGCGTGTACAAACTGAACGACACATGGCAATAACTATTTCTAACTGAACATATGCACGCACGCACACATGCACACACACTAACACACACACACACGCAAACAATAACAACAATAGATGCATGTAACGGACTTAATGTGGAGTTGCTGGGTCACATGATGCACCTGTCGCTTTGATTTAAACCTGAGCGTGTGTGTGTGTGGACGCCATTATACACGTGCTCCCGAACACGCAGGTACAGGCTTCATACATGACCAGTTGCCCCCTCCCTCAGGCCTGACCTCCCCTGACCTCCCGCCGCAGCTCATTGGCAGCAGGGGCCTCATGGAGCGGACCAGTTTATGGCTCATACGGAGCAAAAATGTGCAGTATGCAGGGTGGGGAGCGTATAAAGATCATTATGGGATGAAATATTTTTATGCTTCCATAAAAGCTCCCTGTATAGTGCATCATTACAGGTGCATTATCACGACCGGTCACATTTTCAGGTTCCTCATGAAAAAATACAGTGTTCCAGCTCCAGGGAGTAATCTATTAATGATTACGCTAAACATTGTTGTTTTTTTGTTTTTTTTTTCTACCTACAGCAGATTGGCTGTGATTTAATCACATGTGCCTGCTGGCATTAGATCACGATGAAGATTAGCCAATCAGACACTGATTAGGATGAGGTCGAGATGCCCCTGAACCACTCGGTGGGTGCAGATAAAATTAAATCCCCATTTCCCCCCCCCCCCTCGTCTGAACATAAACACAGGGCGGGATAAAAATCTTTAAAAGAATGCAAACTTCACCTTTCAGAAAAGAAAAAAAAAAACAGCAGAGCTTTCCATGCAGTGTTTTTTTTTCTTTTTTTTTTTCCCAAGAGCCCTTGCATCTTTCATCCTGTCACCCTGCCGTTGTGAGCCCTGCAGCATCCTGTCAGTGCACAAAACAGGCCTCTCCTCCCACCCAGCCACCCGCAAACCACCAACACAACATCCAACTCTTCTTATTGTGTGGTAGATGTGGGTCTGTGTGTGTTTTTTCTGCAGACAGCGCCGCCACCCACCGCCGCCTCTGACCCGGCTGACAGCTCCCGTGTTCGGGATCAAGTGCGCGGCTGACGGCAGCGTCTGCGGAGCTAACTATGATACAGCACCGTGTGTGTCACACACTGACAAAAAAAAAAAAAAAAAAAAATCACATAAGGGAGGTAATTGGCTGTCGCCCTCGTAGGTGTGCTCTTTAAATAAAATGAGCCTCATTCATCAAACAGTTTTTTTTTTTTACGCGGGGCGGCGCTTTTAAATGATACAAAGCCATTTAGACGATGGCGGGCGGGAGCGCTTTTAAATGATACAAAGCCATTTAGACGGGGGGGGGGGGGGGGGGGGGGGGGGATTTGACACTATCCTGCATACGTCGGTGCACAATGAATACGTAATGTATGGTGCATGTATGTATATATCATGTCAAAAGGGACAGCTCTTACAAAAGAAGCTTCGACAATAACTTTGTCATAGGGAGAATTTCCTGTATAATATACATTCCATTGACTTTAATTGTAACAATAACACCCAATGTACTATTTTCAAAAAAGCAACCAAGGAAGGGGACATGCCAAGGACACAAAATATGACAGCGTGAAGAAGAAGAAGCTTGTAAATGCAAATCTGGCAGCCTCACTTCCAAAACCCATTCCCAGTGCACATGGAGCCGTGCGGAATGCCGGACATCCAGCTTCCTGCGGCGTCACATGACCCAACCCAGCTCTCATCCGATCCAGCCGTCACTTGCTACCAAGGGGAGGACACCGACGCGCCGCTGCATATTGACAGTGGCAGATGCAATTCACGGGCCGGCCGAGGCTTATCTCCCAGCAGCAGCGGCGGCATCGTCTCCCATTTCCTCTCGCCGAGAGACAATGCGTGCAGACAGAAGTTTAAATTCCGCCCCCTCAGCCAGATGACGCTGATCTTCGGTCGCTCTAAACATCTCCTCGGGCCACAAGAGGCCGAGCGCTGACAGGGAAAGCGGGCAAAGCAGGAAATGATTACATCAGAGTGATATTTGAAAAGGTTTATGTGTGAAGCGTCCCAGAATTGACCCCCTGGAGCCAAAAGAAGAATGATCTGGGGATGCAGCAAGTCCGGACACCAACACGTCCTTAATAACATCTAGTTACTGGGATACAGTGTGTGTGTGTGTGTGTGTGTGCGGGTGTGTGTCTGTGTGTGAGGGTCTATGAATTTTTGAAGACTTAAAAGAGAAAGAAAAAAAAATAAGTTTCCTACTGACCAGGAATGCAACAAATGTCAGGTGCATGCTGGGTATATTCAGGTGGAAAAGCCACACTGACAAACAAAAAAATAAAAAATGTAACCTTTGATAAACCATTGAGAAAAAAAAATTGCTTAAATGCAGGAACGAATCCGGACACGCTATCAGTATGGACAAAAGACAAAGAGAGGGTGACAGATGAATAAAATAAAATAAAGTAAAAAAAAAAAAAAAAGCATTATGTATTCATTTGTCTCTCACTGATTCCTCACAATGGGAAGCTAATCCACAATGTTCAACTTTGATTGATGCACCGGCTCCGTATTTTTTTTATTTATTTTTTACTCCCGCCGACAAATAATTAGGCACAGTTCCACTCCATTAGGGAGCTTGTCGTCATTCCACACGTATAATAAACCCTGGACCATGGTATTAGTTTCTGATTTATTTTTTTTATGAATATTATTTTTTCTTACGCTGGTAGCAGAGATAAAAAATAAAAATAAACAAAAGAAACGAGCGTGGCAGCCAGTAAATAAAGTTGAATTAAGCACGGAAGAAGAAAGAGGAGGAGGAGGAAGAGGAGGAAGAGTTCCTTAACATCTTCCTCTGCATAATGCAGCGAGGTGGGGTTCTTTGGTTTTGTTTTGTCTTTTTTTTTTTTTTTTTTCTTTACCCCAGATAATCATATTATCTACTACGGGTTGGATGCACTGGCCAAGGTTGTGCTCTCAGCTAAATCCACCATTGATCTTTCTGTTTTTTTTTTTTTTCTTTTTTTTTCTCCTGCCCTCCCCTCATTCCTCCATCGTTTTGCTCTTCCTCTCTCCTCCTCTTCCTCCTCTTCCTCTCTCCTCCTCTTCCTCCTCCTGCTCCTCCTCCTGCTCCTCCTCCTCCTCCTCCTCCTCCTCCTCCTCCTTCTCTCCATCTCAGGCAATCACTCGGGCCTGCAGAGGTGGGAGGAGAAGAGGAGGCTGGGGAGGTGGATATTTAATCAACTGAGTTAGCTCTGCTGGTGCCGAACAACAACTCCTATCAGAAGTGGGATTTGGCGAGTGATCAGCATGGGGCTGCTTTCAGTTTGAGTTATTGATCGCACGTCCCGTGCGCCGGGCCTCTAATGAGGCCAATACACAGAGTTGGAAACTTTTCTTAAAAGTGAGAGGGTGGATTTATGGGCTTGAGCTTATTATGGAGGAAGGGGTGGAGAATAGGAAAGAAAAAAATGTGCTAAAAAAAAAAAAAAAAAGTAAACTTTACCCTACTTTCCCGTTTCAGCAGATACCTCCGGCTGCGGGACAAAAAGTTCCGAAATCATCAGTCACGAGATTAACATTGAAAAAAAAAAAAAAAGCCACACAAACGTCACATCGTCTATAATTTACATCACATCCAGCGACCCAGACGGCGACCCTTTGAGGTGTCGAACAGATTGGAACACAATCTGGATCTTTTCTCAAACTCGGGGAAACACTAATTGAGCGCTACACTACAGAGGAGATGTCGGGGGCCGGTGTTGTGACAGGGCCGAGGAGACAAAGAGGCGCCGGCAATTGGCTCCCATGTTAATCGTCTCTTCAAAAGAGCCGGTGGCTCACGCACGTCTAACCCAGCTCGTCACCGCCTCATTTTTTTTTTTTTCAAACCCAATCAGGCCTCAGATGTCTTCTCCGTCTGCAGAGATCAAATGACACGACGACGTCACTTTGCAGACGGAGCCTGTGTGTCAAATATGGAAGGGGAATAAAAGCTTTTATCTTTGGAAAAAAAATTGTGGAAAGGTGGACGGGGCGCCACTGTTGGCTGTAGAGTCTACGACTGTGTTCTTTATTTAACTCAATACGACAAGTATGCAAAATATCAGTATGATTGGTCCACAGGAGAGGACCACTACTGAAACTTTAATAGAATGTACATAATAATAATAATTAACTATTTGGCGCACGATAAGCTACCACAGAAAGAAATGGTTGGATTATTTATGATTTTCTGTGAATATTTATGCTCCCAGGGGCAAATAGTTTGGGTTATAGCCTCCTGGTGTTACCCTCAGGGGTTTTATTCCAAATAATCAGCACAATGATCAAAAATTCATCAGAATTTGGATTATTTGGAAATTTGGGGAATATATAGGCATGTATGCCACCTTCAAATCAAGTTTCCACTTGAGCGCATATATTAAAACAGAATATGATCACACATGCTAAATACATTTCCTGCTCCCCATAAAAAAAATATTTTTCACAAATATGGTGATTCCATTGCATATTATGTCCGGACATCCTGAGGTCACGTTTCGCATTTTGGCCGTACTACAGATAAGGAGGTCATGAGTAAAGAGGAGGAAAAAAAACATTAATATGCCTATGGGGGTTATAATAATAAACACTGCAGCCTCTCAGGGTTGTACCAGGTCCTCCTCAGCGGCTGTTTAATTATGATTGCAGTGAGGTGGAAGGTAGAGTCCCGCTCTGGATGCACAGAGGTCATTTCAAATTCCACTCCGACGGCTTTTTATACATGATAAAGTCATGCCAGTCCAAAAATTACCATAGTCGTCCATCGGCTCCTATAAGCAAACTGCAAAAATAAGGTCTCCAGCCGTGAGCGTTACCATCACACACTGTAATAATAATAAAATCAAATCAAATATATAAAAAAACGAAAAAAATAATATTAATATTAATATTAACTTTAACGTTATTATTAATAATAATAATAATAATAATAATAATAATAATAATAATAATAATAATAATAATAATATACTTAAATGCTTTGACTGCTTTTTAAAGAAATGTTTTGTTTTCAGGCTGCTGGTGGAGGCAAACTTTCCATATGAAGTAATATTATTTCATGGGCGGGGGGGATGTGGAGAGAACACTTCATCATTCAAAACTCAAACCTCAAGCTTTCGTGACCACCTATGGGATTTCATGGATCCTTCAGGAGACGTTAGGCATTAGGTCGCCAGCAAGCACCAAATGAAATATCTGCCCATGAAAAACTTTGAAGAGACGAAAAAAATATATAAATTAAATAACGTGTGCCGTCTTCCTGCTGTTGTTGTAGCCCCCTGATGATTTGTATGCATATTTTAAATTTGCACATCATAAATGAACGCTTTTTCACCTGGCTGAGGTGGACATGGTGGCATATTCATTAGAAGACATTGAAAAGCGTGTCAGAAAAGAGAAGATTGTTTTCTTTTTTTGATATCACTCCATAAGTTTTGCTTTCTGACTTTTTTTTCGCCCCCCCCCCTGCATTTTCAGCGTGAAGCCTTCACACAGGTGTGTCACCACCAGCTCCAGGAGACACGCATGACTAAGACGTGTGCTACCTGTGCTACCCGTGATGTCACACAACAGCCTCTGCCCACGCAGGAGCTTCTGACAACCACATCGGTTCACAGGATTTACATCAGTGTGTTTCTGAGGAAACACGAACATTATAATAAGGGAATCCTTTATAATATAATATAATGCACATATAATCATAATAATGAATAACTATAATAATAACTTGAAAAAGCTGCAGAAACAAGGCGACAACTAGAAAAGAGACTCACACTGACAAAGGACTGAAATAAGTACAACAATAAAAAAAACCTCCCACTAACAATTACTGTAATGATGAATTGTGACAAGCTGTCCTTCACTAATTTAAGGAAATCTCTAGGGGACAGAAAAAAGTTAGTTAGGAAAAAAAAATAGTCATTTTTGGCATTCTAAATCTGTCAGTCTGCGTGTTAGCCTGATTAGTGCGTACTAATCGACTCGGCTAATCACACCCTCAGGTGAGAGAGGGAGGGGAGAGAGAGAGAGAGAGAAAGAGACGGGGGGGCACAAAATGGTGGAACAGCTGCTGCGTTTGACGCCCAGGAGAGACGTTCCACTGGGTGCGGGAAAAAAAAAAGACTTCAAAAAAACATTCACATCATGTGCACAGGTGTGTGTGTGTTTTTTTTTCTTCTTTTTTAGGAGTCCCTTGGAATAAATAAAAAAAAAAAAAAACCTACAGACACCCACTAACATCTGCTTTTTTCTCTTGCGCTCCGAATCTGCAATCATTCCAGAGTTCAGGGCGACATTACTTTCGCAGAAAACAATTTTTTTATTTATATAATACATTTGGAGTACGATGAGCGCGATTGAGTCCACACGTCTGAATTAAAGCGCTCTGAATCTATGTGATGGCTCAATGAGAGAACAGGTGTGTGAGGCTAAAAATAGCTGCAGCTCTGGTTGCAGAGATTCCAAATTTCTTCTTCTTTTTTAACTTAATGGGAGAGATAATGTCACGTTATAATAATAAAAAAACAAAAAAAAAAACATGCATACGCACCATGATATTACAAATCCAACAAGAATAAATATTCATATTTCTGTATATTGTTTGAGTAAAGACACAGAGAGTTTTCTGGATGTTTTTGTGCCGTTCATATTGAGTTTAAAAAAAAAAAATCACATAACCCACTGCTGAGAGGAATAGCAGCAGATTCTCTCTTTTTATAGTCAACATGTTGGAATGTTAGAATGCACCACTGCTAAATAACTAATGGCCATGCACAGTCCCTAAGATGTATGGGATACAGCGCCTCAGATGAAAGATCAGGGTGGAACATCTGTATTATTTACTCGCCTGCGCTTCTTCGCTTATTTTTCAATTGCTCTCATGAAATCATTTGTTAAATGTGTTTTATTTTTTTTCTCCTTCCGCCTGGCATTTATGAATTATTCCCTCCCTCAACAGCAAGTGGGAATTGTTCTTCTCCCAAATGCAGTTTTATTTTTATTTTTTTCTGCTCGACTAACCACTTTGTCTCCAGGTGCTTCCCCCCCCCCCCCCCCCCCCCCCCCCCCCCACTCCCCCCCCCCCCCCTACGCCCACTGAGAGATAGCTGTGCACACATGTAAACACACTGAAAGGCAAAAAGATGGCTAATGAAATGTATCCAGGATTTTCCAAAAAAATAAAAATAAATTAAATAAATTCACAGTCCACAGGGACACCCCACACGCCTCCACAGGACGTGTCTGACATGACTGCTGCCAGTTTCCACACATAACAACTAAATGAATATCATGTTTTTCTTGATCTAACACACTTGGACTGACAGTGACGCACGACAACATGAGAGGACCAGACTACACATAACACAGCTGGAGAATAAATCAACAGGTCAACAGAAGAATTGTTAAAGAATTTACAAAACAAATCAAATAATAACAAATAAATCAAATAAATAATAAAAAAAACATCCAGAGGAAAAAAAACAACCTTATGTATTATTTATTTCCTTAGAGCCCAAATAACATAAGTAACTATGCCTTGTAAATCTCATTCTATGAGCCTCTCACAGGACTCCAATCGGTTTAACAACATTCCAGCTGCAGATCTGAAAGTTAAAAGTGGCTGCAGGCGTTTACATGTAAAAAAAAAAATGAATTATTTTCGCTGTTGGTTGAGTGAGATTTAACCTTTCACACGATGTCTGTGCAGGCCGAGACTTCTCAGCCACCGCGGCCTCTGAGTGTTTCAGATATGTTGGAATATAACCCGACGCGGGCCAGTGGGCAAGCTTCCTTCCTCTTACGTTCCTCCACGGTGGAGGAGGAGGAAGGAGGAGCAGCGGGGGCCGGCGGGTGGTCAGGGACCGGCTGGGAATTGGGAGCGAAGTGAGATTGGCGAGGTGAGAATGGATGGAGACTCGTTTCCATTGCACTTGACTACTCTCAGCAAAAACCAACCGAGCGTGGAGCCGTGTGCAGTTGGAAGAAGGGGGCGGGCCCTCTTAACCCACCAGAGCACCGCAGCCATATTCAATTTAATTTTATTAAATATTTTCTACAATAATATGTATTTGAATTAGTGGTTTTGCTACAAATTAATGGACCTGTACTGCCGCTGTTAAAAAAAAAAAAAAACAAAAAACCCGTTATTAGTATTATTAGGACTCATTTTCTTTAAAATATATAGAATCAGACCATATTTTTTTTACTCAATTGTCCAAATCAGTTCAAGTGCCGAAGTGTGTATTAATAATATGAGATATTCTTGTAGAATATTCCAGGCGCAAGACTAGGAAAGTAAAATAAGACCCAACTACTCCTCCACTGCACTCAGTTAGTGTGCGGTAGTAGAGTTTCTCCAGGAGCTGATGAAATGCACACCAGTGGAGCTTCTGTGTGTGAGACTGTGTGTGTGTGTGGGGGGGGGGAGAGAGAAAGCTGGGTAGAAGTCATCATTAAGTGGGTGAAATCAACAACGGAGTCTCACACACGAGCACTGGCTCAGTTTTTCTACTACGCGTTCTTTCCAAAGTCACAATGAAAAGAAAAGTATACCTCGGCTTCAATTCCCTCGCCCCCACCCCCCTCCCTCCAGAAGAAGAAAAAGGAAAAAGCAGTATGAGGTAAACAAAACACAAACTCAGATTTGAAGATAATGACCTGATTTGTGTTGTCCCACAAGCATCGTTCTACTTTGTGTTGTCCCACAAGCATCGTCTACTGTTGCATCGAAAAAAAAAAAAAAAAAAAAATCAATAGCAAAAGTAGAGATTTTAGAAACGGCGGGAACGAAAAAGGCTCACGCCCGGAGTCAAATACGTCTATGCAAATTTTAACCTCCCGGGGGCAGATGAATGTTAATACAGTAGATCAGGCTCCATATAAATAAATGATTTAAAAAGGAGCAACCACAGAAGAATAAACGTATATAATGTTACATTCTTATTGTGGGGGTGGCCCAGGATGGGGACGGGTGTCGGGGTGAGCAGGCGTAGCTTCATCCATCACGGCGCACACACACACATACTGTACACAAACACACGCGAAAAACATCCGTCTCTGTGGGGACCCGTCGCCGATGACATGATTCATTTCCATGCCCTTTACTCCGACCTCAATCATGAGAACTAAATACCTGAAGACCCCTCCGACGTTTCAGCATTTTGGTCCAGGTGAAGATGTCAGACCCCCACAAGAAGAGCGCGCACATACACACACACACACACACAAACACACTCAGAAATATCAGGCATTTGACAGAAAATGTATAAAAAATATGGAAAAAAAAAAAAAAGAAGAAAAAAAATATATATATATAGCTATAGTAGTATTGCAACATTTTTCAAATGTAGAGGTTGGCATAGATCTGCCGAATCCTCCGCACAAATATGTGCTTCCTTGTTGTTGTGTTGGAATATTGTCAGGCGGTGTGGGTCTTTACTTTTTGTTTCCCAGAATGTGAGGAGGAGAATGGATTTGTGTTCTGGCTCAGGAGCCCGGAGACAAACATCAAGGAGCCAGCGCTCCACCTGTGACCCCGTAGGCTCCGGCTCCGTGTTGGGTTTGGAGTGCGATGTAGGCCTGGCTGCCCCCGCCGGGGCTGATGGGGGATTAGCGAGGAAAAAGCTGCCGGAGAATGACTAAATAAACAATGGAAGCAGCAGCGCGAGGGGGAAACAAGAGGCAGCACAGCCATGACGTTGTTTTTCTGAACTCTCCAACTGGTTCATCAAGGTGGTAAAAAAAAAAAAATCGGGAAAGGATTTTCATTGACCCAGATGAAAAGGTGCACATGTTGATCCTGCCTGGATGATTCCAGCATGTAAACAACTGGGAAAAATAAAAATAAAACTTTTCTTGATATTTCTCTTTTATCATTTTGGCCTACTTATGTTTTCTGCCTTTCTGACATGAGAAGTTTAAATTTCCACACAATCCATTAAAAACCAAAAAAAAGGCCAGTGGTTGCATAATGAAGTAATTCACTTCTTATTTCTGCTGCAGAGAGAGAATGGTAATAAAGTTGTTGCCTCCATCCACCGATTTAGGCTCATTTGTTATTTATTCATGAAAAAGTAAGCGGGGCGCCCGGCTTAATACACTTTATATCATTCACCCACTCACGCTATTCAAATTCCAGTGTAATAGAATCTCAGTTGAAAAACTTCTCTCTCTCTTTCTCGCACGCCCGTCCTCAAAATGCAACTTCATTCAAATTTGGGAGTCAAAAGGAAAGACTGGAGTATTATTTTCCCCAATGCAAGAAAACAATAACCCTCCAAGGCCAAGTGCGAAGGAAACTCACTCACTGACGCTCACAAACAGACAAAAGGATTTTTTTTTATTTGATTCTATGATAGAGTCATCCGACTAAATGTCTCCAACCGTCAAGGTTTCAATTGTTTCCATTTTTTCTTTTTTTTTTAAATCAAGGGACAATGGACAAAATTGGATAACTTAAAAAAAATATATATAAAAATGTCCGCCCATTGCAACAAACCAGAAAAAAAAAATCAAAAATGCAACTAGGGTGGATATCAAGATGCTGGGTTTGTACATTTAAATATCTGATACTGTCCTCAAAACCTCAATAAAATAAGTGAAACCAATCAGCTGTTTCTCTTCCATCTGATCACACCCACTGACTCTCTGACTCCGCCGACCATCTCCCAACACTTTGGTTGGACTCCTGAGCTGCCGGTCGCGCCCTCAGCCGCCAAGCTCCTCTGTGTTTACTTAACCTTTAGGAAGTCCTCATTAGCCGGCGCACTCTGCCGTGCCTATTGGCTTCCCAGAGAAAAAAGAGATACATTAACAGTGGGAGCATTGATTTGACTTATGCCTTGAGCCGGGATCACGCTGGCCGGTCGGTATGCAGAATGTAATTAGTTATTAGCCAGTGCGTGCGGGTGTGGGGGGTTCTTGAGCGATTAATCAAGAGAGCTCCCTGGCTCCAAAAGAACGAACGGTGAAGTGATAAAAAAAAAAAAAAAAAAAAAACGGTTCCGAAAGGTTGCGTAAGTTATCTCTGGGGAGTGTCATTTAATGAATTAAATATATTGAGTGTGAGCAATGGAGAAAAAAACAATTCATACCATATTCAATCAAATTCAATCTGGACCTAAATGCTGATTTTGGGTTATTCCTATGTTTTTTTCAAGGTAATTACTGGGAAAAAAACTGAAAAAAACAAAACGTTTCTGATTCCAGATTGCTTCTGGGCTCCAACAATCACGAGAGGAATGTGGTTTATAATTGATTAAGCATCATTAAGCATCACAAACATAAAAAAAAAAAAAAGACAAACCTCAGCAAATGCCGGAACGCCTCCAGCTCAAGTGCTTTCTCATTCACCGCATTCCCACAGATAGTGATGGGATAAAAAAAGAAAAGAAAAAGAAAAGAGAGAGAGAGAGAGAGAGAGAGGACTTTGACTTTGAAGAAGGGAAATGAATTGCAGTGCAAACCCTGGGTTTTGGGTCATGCGGCTGCAGCGCACGCATGCTGAGGAACCGTGCAGGGACAGGACAGGAGGATTGGCGCGCCACTGGACCCTCCGACTTCTGGTTCCAATAATGGAATCTCATTAGCAAAGTAGGAGCTGTCCAGCTCGGCCTAACGAAGGCTCCGAGGTGGAGAGGGGCCGACGGCGCACCGGGAGAAAGCAGGAGCGACACCAAATCCATAAGTGGGAGGAGACGCGTGTCAAGGCTCAAATAAATATGAGGACGGCATGGCAACAGTGGAGGAGGCCGAGGGGGGGGTATGAGAATCAATCATAAGATAAATGATGCAGCAACTCCCCGTGGAAAACAGAGTGCTCAAAAAAAGACTCTCCGCTAACATGCAGGCTTTTAGCGCTAATTGACAGACGGCAGATTTCCTTCCAACCAGAAACGTGTTTTTCGGCCATCTTTCTTCATTTTCTTTTCTTCCCCCTGTGCATGTTCAGTGGGTCAATCGCCGCGTGCTGCTAATTGGTTAGCTGTGCCGTTATGTCCCGCCCCCGCCCGGATGACCGTCATCCTGTCGCCGCCCACGTGGCGGCTGTGGCTGCGGTGCCAAGGTGGGGAGAGGAGGGGGAAAAAAAAAATAAAACCCTCCCAGGGGACGCGTCAGGGGATAAAGTGCACTGGCCCCAGCTTTCAGTCAACATGGCTAAAAATATCCCATGATGCCACTGTTCAAATCTCACATCGCACTCACAATGTCCCTTTTATTTCTCCGCTTGACGGCACATCACAGCTGGGACGGTGCAGAGGACGAGGGCTGGGCCGCTGACCACCGGGTCAGACGGCCAAGGCGTGGTAATAATATGCTCATGTAATGAGCACAGGTGGAGGCAGTCAACTGTACTATGTAAATACAACAATAAAGTCTTTAAAGGGACACTCCACAGGGTCCAAATGTCAAACTCTCATTGAATAGCGAATTCAACTGTGACCTCAACCTAACTATGGTGATTAAACACATCCTAAACGGCAGAGAATATATGTAAATATAGCTCGAAAAGGGTGGACTTGGAAATGGCCAAAAATAGGAAAAATAAGAGATCAAAAGGTCAATATTTCTTTTTATAACCATTTCACTCAGATTCCCTTTAAGGAAGTTAACTGAATCCATCAGGAGAATTATCACGGAAAAAAAAACCTAGATATGCTGATTGGTAAGAAAATAGGATTTGCAAGAAAGAATAGAATGTGATATTAAGCTGGTTATAGAACAGAATTCTAACAGAAAACAAGCAAAAAATATAAAAATAAATAAAATCCAATATCTGGGCCAACGTTTTCTTGCATAATCTCCTGTGGGAAAAGTCCGCAGCTCAAACCTCATTTTGCTTCAAATCAATTTATAGTCCTGTCTCCCCCTTCAAATCAAAATCTGTCACACCAAAGACTCTTTCCCCCAAACAGGATGTGGGGCGAGAAAAAAAAAAAAAAAAAAAAAGGGATGGGGATATTTTCTATTCCTTACATTCAATTTCGGACCTGAGAGAATTAACCCATGAGCAGAATACATTGTTCAGATGCAGTTCACTGGTCTGAAGCATAAAGATAGTTATTCCCACTACTGATGATTATTATTAACAGATAATCGTCGCTAAATGAACACAAAAATAAAAAATAAATGGGGCGAATAAATGATAGAAAATCCGAAAATCTGCCTGTGAATAAATCAGAAACTGCCAAATGGCTGGAACCAAAAATCACAGCACACCTGTGAGGATGTAAACTCTGCCTGGTTGTGAAAAGTTTGTGGCACCCGCCTGAGTATTAAATTGAATTCATATTTTGACCTTGACTTTGACCTTAGCCAATGGTACCCAAGACAAAAACACACACAAACAGGGCCTCTGATATGGCACAACTGAAAAAGCGACACAAAACAATGCACTAAATGTAGTTTGGTCTCCTCTTACTAAAACTTCACACGTTTCTAATGAACAACACACACACACACACGCACGCACACACAAACAAGCCTTGGGCCTCAGATTTAAGTGGAGTGTACACGGCACTTATGATATTGAATTTCTCTGCATGAGCTCACCCCATTAGTGCCCAGTAACTTCCATTTAGTCTCCTATCATCCCTTATACCCGGGCCCGTATCCGTAATGGCGCACACTTAATTGTTGGGAGTCTTGTTGCATCTGTGCTGACACCGTCAATAAGGAAATTAAATTATAATATCTAATATATGTAGCTGCGCTGTTTCGCTGCGGGAGTCTCTGGTTTCTGAAAGCAACTCTTAACTGTGCCGCTAACGCACTTGTCAATACTTCCAGCCAGTTCTCTCAGTAGGTTGCCTATTTAAGTAAAAAAAAAAACAAAAAAAAACATACAAATGATTTGTTTTTTTATGGTACATAAATTTCCCAAAACTTAATTATATAATTACCGCGCCTCAAGATAGCCTGGGAAAAAAACAAAACACATAAAGCCTCGGGGTGAATGCTGCAACTTGTCAATGAATGCAAAGTTTTTCATGCCATAATTTGACTTTTAATTGAATAATTATTATGCATAAAGAGAAGATGTTGCATAATTTCCCCTGTATTTGAGTCAATGCTGTGATTTAATACGAAAAAAGAAAAAAAAACTCCACATCTTTGTTTTTGTTAAAGTCCCATCATTGAGATGGAGGAGGCGTTATCTCTGTGACAATGGGCCGCGTCCCATACAGCTGCAGAGCCCCCACCCCCACTCTGACCGAGAAGGTAATGTTAATCCGGTGTCAGCACTTTTTTTTTTTTCCACCAAGAAGACTGATCGCTCCAGAATAATGGCCACTTTGGCAACTGTCAATTTTCCTCTCGGGCAAATTGGTACCGGGGGTTGATGCCGTGTGATTCGCTGAAGCTGTCATTTCCCAGGCTCCTATTTCAATCAGGGCCACCTTGCTTACTTCATTACCAGGACGGGCCGACAACTCAACACCGCTCTGACTCACTTACCCAATGTTTCCTAATTTTATTCTGGAATCAGGCTCTGAATGAAAGATGGAGAGAGAGAGAGCGAGAGAGAGAGAGGTCCTGGTCTGGAAGTTAATCCTGTGCATTCAAATAAATTTAAACAAATGTAATAATTAAATACATTTCCCTAATGCATTTTATAGTATAGATTCCGTATTCAATGTCATTGAATTAAATATATATATATATTTTTTTTTTTGCAGGGACAAATGGACGTTTAGTTTAGATAAGTTTTAATTTGAGGTTGGCTTTTTTTTTGTTCCCGCCCCCTCGCTGTTAGTTTTATCTCCGTCTTTCCAACAGTCGGGCACTGAAAAAAAACTTTGCCCCTCTCTCACAATCAGAGAGCTGCAGTGTTTCATTCACTGGAAGAAAAACACTTTCCGAAAATTGCTGTGTCACTAATGAAAGTAATTTCCACAGGAGGAGCAGCGAGGAAGCTCTCAGGCTGATTATACGGGAGGAAGAAGAAGAAGAAGAAAAATAAAAATAAAAAAAATTGGGAGGAATGACTGCACATTATTTCGGATAACGTCTCAACGTGTCCTACAGCTCAAGGTGTGTGCCATAAACCAAAGGTCATTCCTGCTGCTCGTGAAAGTACCGCTGAGCCTTAAACTGCTTGTTTCCCAACATGCATCTGGATATTTTAGGTGTCGAACGGTGAAGAGCAGGAGGACCTTTCACAAACAGAACATTTTCTATTAGGGATGAATAATTATATAAATATTGGACTATTTGCACACAAAAAAGTGTCTCAGATTGGACGCTGTTGTATGGCCTCGCCCCCCAGAACTCAAAACATCCCCATAGTACAGTATCTACAATTTTTGCCTTTCAGTTTTTCTACAAAAACTGCCATTACAATCACTTGTACACCATTTTTTTTTCCCCCACACAAAACGGAGCAACAAGTCCCTGACCCCCCGAGCTGCATCGCTGCCTGCACGCCATTCAAACTTCCAAGGGTGCTCCAGAGTTGAAAATAAATAAAAATCGTATTTTTTATTTTATTTTTATTTTTTAAATCCTCGGCCTAGACTTGTGCGTCTTCTGCTGAGAATCTCTAGGATTTTATCCTCTAGAAATAAAGATACTGCAAGATAAAAAATAATGCACAGTATACTGTATATACAGTAGTCATTCAGGAGTCAGGACGTCTCATTAGCATATCGTGCAGTGGTCCAAAAAACGCTGACCAAATTTCTTCCCACCGAGGACAACAACCCAATTCATTCATATTCAAATCTATATTCATTTAAGTCTGATATGCAGATTTGATCATTGATTTGACCGATTCATTAGGAAAATGAGAGCGTATGAACAGGGAAACAAAGAAATGAAGAAAAAACTATCTTCCAGAGCCAGGCTGCAGAAAAAAAAAATCAACGCTACACTGGTGAGCGAGAGACACTTTGAAGATGAGCGTGTTTTGTTTTTTTTTCCTTACATTAAAATGAGATCAATGGAAATGTTAAGAATTCTAATAAATGCAAACATCAAAATTTTTGTTATCCTGGCATGAACCGTTGGATCTTGAGTGACAGTCTGAGACTTCCTGTAGCGACCGTGCAAAAAACTTAAATAAAAATAAAAAATAAATAAATGTATACTTCTCTAACATCTGCCGGTTTGCTCTTTAAGCTGAGTCATTCTTTTTCCTCTCTTTTAACTCACAATTTAATACACAAGACGACTTGAGATCTCTGGCACTTCTTCCATTTGGAAGGAGGACAAGACCATTGATGCACAACAAGTCAGAGGAGATAGCAGACTGCTGAAAGTAAAACTTCATTTTCAGATTAGACACCAGCTGCGCCGAGGCCTCTATAAAAAAGCTGTCTTGCCAGATGTCTTTCTGGGCAAATCCTTGATTTGATTAGCTTTTAAATGCTGTTTAAAAAGCCTCCGCCGCACAGAACACAATTAGTTTTTTGTTTTTTTTCAAAAGGTGAACTGGTGACCCCCCCGCCTTCAGCTTGATATCCACAGGCTTATCTCCAAGTTTATTGCGTTGTATTGGGCAAAAAAAAAATATGACTGTAATTACACTGTAAATAGAAACCATAATTAGAAAGGGGGCCACCCCTTAATGTGCAATCAGCATCAGACTCGGTAACCAGCGGATGGCGGATGAAGGCTGGGCTGCAACTACAGTACATCTCAGCAAAGTA
>JAFBJU010000950.1:483729-495364 GCA_016785305.1 Colistium nudipinnis | reverse complement strand
ATAGTAAGGCGTGGGAGATGTTAAAGGGAATCCAAAATGAATAAATGCACTGAGTCATTCTGCAGACAGGCAACAATGTAGCTTCCCACTGAAGTTAACCTCATTAAGTTCCCGACACGAAACATCTGAAGCTGTGCGGCACTCCTGGTGAGAGACCCCCGCTCCTCAAATTGACCCCAAAACTGACAGAAACTGTGTGGGAAAAAAAAAAAAAAAAAAGATAGGATTTGGATTTCCATAAGATTTTGTGATATTGACATTAACATGTCACTGCACTGCCTCAAATACCCCAAAAAAATACATATTTTTTTGAGGATGAGTTTGTTGTGGCAGACAAGATGTAGTATTTGTTATGGTTATTCAGAGAGCATCGCTCCCAGACTGTTTTTTTTTTTTTTTTATTTCCATGGCTGTAAAATACCATCTTAAAATGAACTCCCTCGCACACTGTGAAAAAATGTATATATTTTAGCATTTGTTACAGGGGTAATGCAAAAAAATTCTCTAGACTCTAACTTTCCTCCTTACCATAATAATAAAACAAAAAAAACATAATCTCAGCTGATGTTACAGCACACACACGTCTACAGATGTTTTGAGACAATGGAACACCTGGAAGTGTCCAGTATGTGATGGTCCGTCTGCCAAACCGAGCAGCCAAATTGGACAGACCAATATGAATAGTTTTTTTTATTTTCTCAGTATGTACAGACAAAGGCAGCATCGAATTAAAAAATAAATAAAAATATTTCCCACCTCCATTGCTACAGCAACGCTGAAACAACAAAAAAATGGTCCCATGAACACAAATAAATCACTGCTGCTTTTAGAATTGTGTCGTTGTTAATTTTCCCCTCCTCTCCATGAAGTCCATCTCACAGAGGCAGCCTGATACACTGCCTCACTGGATTTAACAAAGTTAGCCGTAAATGTGCCTCTTCAGTCATGTCAACTTCCTCCCACTCGCCCCCCTCCCTCTCTCTCTCTCTCTCTCTCCCTCCCTCTCTCTCTCTTCTTGCACTTACCAAACAACACATGCAAACACAATTATTCCCCGTTTGCCGACACACTCAGTGATTTGTGTGTGTCGGGTGGAAAAGGTTAGAGCTCGACACAATGCGCACGGGTAAAACACACTCCACTTAAGGCCGCATTCCACTTTTCTTTCCCTTACTACAGTCATTACAACGGTGGACAGGGGGCGGGCCTCCATCACACCGAGTGATACAGGACCCTTAAATAAAAGTCCTTTTTTCAGACCAATTTCACATGTGGAGGAGAACATGATTATTTGCCAGGCCCAGGTGGAACTACACATACACGCACAGACACACACACACACACAGCTTCTCAGAGTCCAACAAGAAGGCACCCTTTCTGTTTGTGGTTAATTGCGTTATAACTATTATCAGATTGCTTGTTAGTCCCGACTCACAGGAAGTTTTCTAGACTCTAGGGTGAGGAGGGACACCGAGAGTTGAAACACGGTGGTGATGGGAACAGAGGAAGTTGTGTAACCTTCAGAAAAGAAATCACAGTCCCTACAAATACCCGTGATGAAACAGTATGTGTGATTTATTTACAATCAACTTGGTCATTTCTCTTTCTGGTGCCTTGCTTTTAGCCACAAAAAAAATACAACATAATTATGAAGTAGCATTTGCGGCATGATGATGTTTGATATTTGGTAGATAGTGCAATAATGAAACCCTTAACTGAGGATAAGAGGCTTTAAAAAAGTATAGGTCCTGATGAGATAATTAAGAGATGACAGGATAACCATTTCAAATCGGAAAATCGTATTATTGTCGCAGAGAAAATTTGAAAATAAAATGACGAGTGATACTTGCTAAAAAAAACAAAAAACGATTCAAATTGTGATTTCTTTATCGTCATCAATAACAAATAAAAAAGAAGCGATAAAGTGGCAGGTCAGAGCTTTTGTTGCCTCCAAACTTTCAAGATCGCACACGAGCATGCGGAGGAACATTGTCGGTCGTCTCCATCCCTTTTCTCCACAGCACTGTCAAGGGGGGGCCGGATCGTGGAGAAAAGGCTCCGTGTCCCCGTGGACCGCTGAGGGCTGAATTTTCCACTGAAGTCTCCTTGGTAACAAAGCTGTTGAGCCTTGAGCTCTTACAGTACATTCCCATTTGCACTTTGTAAAGGTGAAGGTACAGGATTGGGCCTGACAGTAGGGAGACATTGGGGGCCTTGGCTACGTAAAGCAATTCTGACAGATCAGCAGTGGCGCCCGTGAAAGAAGAGAGGCTTGGCTATTTCGAAGAAAAAAAAAAGAGGCTACTTTGAAAAAAAAAAAAGAGGCGATTTTCTCCCTGAAAACACTCGGCCTCTTCTCTCCGAACATTTCTGACCTTGTGTACGACATTCCTCGGCTGCATCTGACTGGATTCAAACAATTGGGTATTAAATCTGATAAAATCCAGAGTTTTCTATTTGCAAAAATAGGATACATCTTGTTTTGGATTTTTTGGGGGGATATATTCAAACCCTATATAGACCGTACTTAAGTTCAGAGAAGGGGTCATGGTACACTGACGCTCTATAGAACCATCAAAAACTCGAGAAGGAGTACGAAAAAAACTAGTGTTACACATTCAGGGAGGACATAGGCCGTTACCATGACAACTTTCTAATAAATAAATACAAATTTGGGGTCGTGTCACACTAACAGAGAGTTCAGAAGGAGAAAGCACATACATGCACACCTTTTCAATATTGTGAAAAAGAAATGTCACATCTGAGAAAAAAAAAAAAAAAGAAAAAGTATAATAAAAAGGAAGTTATTTATATAAACTTGGCTTATTTTAGACTGGTTGATTGTCTGCTCTGAATTTTATGCGTGAGGTGACAAAGTGTAATTGGAGTCATTAAGACGCAATTTCCACCCGGTATTAACGTGACATATAATCTGGCTAGCGGAATCTAATTATGCACCTTTTTTTTTTTTCGCATTTACACCTGGTATTAAAATCAATTCTCTTTTCATCTCATGCCTGTCCATATTGTGATTAAATCTAAATATACGAATGAAAAAAGTCAGAGCTGATGGAGGAGTCAAAAAAAATAAGCAGAGGTCAAAGGTTAAATGAAGAATTGTGTCACACTCAACTTTCATCTGAAGGTTTTTAATGATCAGCTGCAGATGCTGCAGGCTATAATGGGATTAGGTGAAATGTTGGGGAAAAAAAGAAAAAAAATCCGTTTGTGGCCAAATTGCGCAGACTCCACTTATAAAATAATATTTGATCGCACCCGACCCAGACCTGATCGATATAACGGCCTTTCAGCGTTGGATGCATTAACAGCATGCGGTCGCAGGCTTTTTGGCTTTTTTTTGTTACTTCCACTCACAGCTTGAATGTTGACGCGAGGTGGAATCCGGGGTTCTAAATGTCACAGTGGAAAAAAAAAAAAAAAACGAGAAAGTGAAGCCCCGGAGCTTCGGGTGCTGCTTTTAGTCGCTGCCGTTTGATCTGCAGTCGTTTTTGACCACGATCCAAAACCCTTCCACAGAGGCTGTGATTAGCATATCACTCACCGCAGTCGGCACGGCAACGCATCTGCAAGAGTCAGATAAGTCCTTGATAGGTATCTGTGCTGGCAACTCGTGGGAGGAGATAAGCTCCACTGATGCTGCACTTCTGAATGGATCTTATTAAACAGGCACCTTAACAACAGCTTTGTGGCTTCTTTTTTTCCCATTTTCTTTACACAAACAGTATAACACGAAGCTTTTTTCTTTTTTTTTTTATGTCTACCAGTGAACCTCTTCTGGAAACCTACATGCCCCCTCTCTCGCTTTGGAGGTTCACCTTCCCCCGAGAGGACTAATGTTGTTTTTACTTATCAAGGTGTTTAGGAGGGGGAGGAAAATGGAGCCATCAGCCATGCTCCCCCTGGGCCACACTGTAAGCCAACCGGAGCCGAGGAAACCACAAGTCTGAGGCTCACACCGGGAATTAAAGAGCTAGTTTGACTCAAGTGCCTTTTTTTATTTTTTATTTTTTTTACAGTAAATAGGTTTTACATTTCTATTTTGATCAGCCGGGGTGGGGCCTTGTTGCGACAACCTCAGCGCAGTCATTAATGGAGTGGAACAACGGGATATTGGGTCTGACATCATAAAAACTTGGTGCTGAAGCTAATTTCATGCTGGGAAATGTCAACAGGATAGAAACTTGCACTCAGTGTGGATAACACACAATTTTCTTTTTTAAGATTTATCATTTCACCACTGATGCTTCAAAAAATGAAAAGCAAATGCTGTATGGTAAGCTCCCATAGCCAGCTGGCTTCTTATTAACGCTAACCTTATACAACGTGGCATTTTAATAGAGCAATGAAATGTAAATAATTGAAAATGCACACGTGCGCACGAGAGCATTACTCAGATGGGAATGAGGGATTGGAGCAGAGCGGTGAATCTGGGTCAGGGATCTGACATTCGTCCCGCTTTTTTTTTTAACCCCACCCCCCCCCCCCGAATGACATTCAAGTGGGTCTGTGGTGTGATGAGTCCCGAGTGGGAGGAGGCATCAGATCTTAATTCCCTGATCTCAACATTAGGGAGATATCCAGAGCAGAGATCTAAAAGTCAGGCAGATTACCCAGAGAGAGAGAGAGAGAGCGAGAGAGAGAGAGAGAGAACACATACTGTATAAAGGGCAATTCTCTTAAAGCAATATAAAAATTATGCAATATATAATATAACAATAAAAGAATATCAAATCAAGTTCATGCAACAATTTTACAAATAAAGATATATTCAAATTTAGATATTTTGGTTTTGAATATTTTCCTATACATTTTTCCAAAATGTCCAACTCATTTGAATAGTTTTTACTAAAACTTCCATCTTGGATATTGATTTATATTGGCGTTACGAGTTGGCGACTGGCCTTACTCCGGGCTACAGAAATATGTGGTGGAGAACAAACTGCTGGCCGTGAGCCCGAACAAGGCCTCAACTTTGGTTGCGTGAAAAATCCGATTTTGGCAGAAGAACAGTGGGAAGATTTCTCAGAGACTGAGAGTCCATGTCAACACATTGACACGACTGTATTCTCCGCCCAGCGTTGGGTTATTGTCTCATATGCTTTAAATAATGGTACGTTTGGCAGAACAAGTGAGATGTATTACTCAAGTTCACATATTTGTCTCCAATCAACTCATTCCAACAACGCACAGAGTTTGTGAGATTTACTCCTCGGGTCTTTGGCGTTTTTTTTTTCTCCTTTTGAACAGAAGTACAAAAAAGGCCAGTAGGCTAATCATGTGTGGGAGGTCTATTCACACTTTGGAAAGTGGTGACATTGAAGGTGTTTTTTTTTTTTACATTTGGAGTATGGAGTGACCTGGCAGTAAATATATAAAGGACGGGTTCAAGGATGCATGTTAGGCCTCGCCGTCCACGAGAAGGAAGCAGAAAGAAAAGTTCAAGGACATCATGCACTCCACAAACACTAATAGAGGAGTTGGGCTCTGCTGCTTCACTATGTCTATACTATGGACAGAAAAAAAAAATCGATTAAAAAGTAATACAACAATAAATAAATAATAAATAATAATAAAGTGACATTTGATGTGTGTATTTGTATGCATTTCTCAATAAGCAGGCATGTTCTGTACTAAAGCAAGGCAGAAAGAAAAGCCCTATTGTCATATCTTCTTCTCTTTTTTTTTTTTTGGTTGGGGGTTGATGGGAAATAAAGTGGGCAATACAAAAACAACATGAAGTGCTCCATGAGGTCCACAAGTGTCAGCCACTCTTCTGCAACATTATGCAAATGTATGCAGGGAGACACTCAAAAATTGAATTGAGCCTCTGTGGTAAATATGAATATTCCAGCATATAATACTCCAGAGTTCAAGTGTTCATGGAAGCATAGATAACAAATTAAATACCTGCATATCATGTTTCCTCACTATTTGTCACGGAAAATGGATCTAAATCTTGCGGTTAAACCACTGTCGGCACTCGAAAGGAAAGGTAAATTGTCAAAAATGAATATGTAAAAAAATAATAATAATACAAGCTGGGGAATACAACATTATAATTTTTGCGTCATTTGCAGTTGGTTTTATGTGCATATTTTTATTTCTGTAATGGAAAAGTGTGGTGAGAGCAAGAACCTGCACGAGTTGAGTTTCCAGCACCATGGACAGCGACAGCGAGTCTGCCGACATCAAAAACTAACTCCATATTAAATTGAATTCAATATGAATGACCTTATATTTATATTATACTTTGATCGACTGTCCAGTTTTAAGTCTGTGTCCAACTTTATTTGTTTTTAACAGCACATCATTGTCATTTGAACTTTTTGCAAAGTTTCAATTAAAAACGACTTTTTTTCGGGAAATGAAGCCTATGAGGCTGTGTTTGTGTGTGTGTGTGTGTGTGTGTGTGAGAGAGAGAGGAGATACAAAAAATATATACATCTGCACAAGTTAGACAAGTTAATTAAAACAATGTTGATTACGTTGTCAAATGATGGCAATTTAAAGGCTGAAGGAAGACTGGAAATAATAATGGCAGATATAAGAGGCTTAGAACTCTGCTGATTTTTCATTATTGTGTTAGTTCTCCATGAGAAAACAGATAGCCACAAAAAATAAAAAAATCACTCCCTACGCTAATTAGTGAGATTTGAAAAATGGTGTAACTCGGTGATGAGATACATCACTGCCCCGGGACTCTTTCTAGAAACTTCTGTGCCTGGGGGATTCATAATTAGGATTTTGTGGTCCATATTCCCTGAATGGGAACGCCGATAGCCGGAATCTAAAGACAATTATGACCAAGTGCTGACCCTGAACTAACACAATTACATTAATATTAACATTGCATTCACCGCCCTTTTGAACCGGGTAAATGAAAAAAATGAAAAATGAACAATTGAAAAATATCAGGGAATCATGCTTGTAGAGTCCAATTATTATAGCAGTAGTAGCAGTATTGGTAATAATAATGATATTCCATTGTTGCATGCGCTGACAAGATCTCGAATTCACCACCTGCTGACCATGTCACCACGACATAACTCGAGCAAAGAATTGTTGAAATAGAAAATACTTCATGTGGACAGTGAGGTTTATATACTGTATATATAAATATATATGTAGCCTTGGAGACAAATATATATATATATATATACAGTATATATATATAATGCCGCTTCCCTGGGAAAAAAGAGCTCTCCCTTTCCTGCACACGGGCAGCCCCTCTGACCCTGCAGCACTTTCCGACCCTGATAGGTAAATTTTTTTTGGGGGCATGATCTGTTTATTTATTGAACTCAGACTACATTCCCTAACCACCTCTTCCTATCTATTCCTTCACGGCATGTCAGGAAGTGGGCTAAATCCTAATAAACACGGTTTCCTTTTTTTTTGCAGCTCTGAGCTGACCACTGTTAAAAGTGGTGCAGCAGTTTGTTTGTTTTTTTGGGGGGGGGTCGCGAATGAGATGGAGGCATCGGGCGGCCATCTTTCTTTGACGAGAGCTCCGAACCCACACCCTTCTCCGGCTCGGTGAATATAAAAAAAAATATGTTTTGAAAATGGGAAAAATTTCACAAGCTGGAGGTAGCTGTTGGAAACCAGCTGCAGATCACACGCCATGTGAATGAAATAACAATTTTTCTTCTCATGCAATGTGTTAAGTCTTGCAGCTCCGAAGAAAAACAAGAATTTCTTTCACAATCGTTGAAATGTTGCATTGTGCGATGCTGAGAGCAAAAACGAACTAACAAGCGCAACGCAAAGCAGCCGCGCTGCAGATGTCAGGGGTCATCTCATCCCAGAGATTCCCAGGAAGTATGTTTATATGGAAAACTTTGGTACGGCTCACCATTAACACACATTCCACATTCATTACCCACCACAGGAAGCGGCACAAACAGTCATTAGCAAGCTGGAAATGAAAGGTGTCAGGCTCAGGGTCATCAACGAGTATGCGCTAGTCCCTAATGCGTTCCATCACATACCAACAATCACTGTGTAAGGTTAACAAAAGAAAGAAAGAGCAATTAGCCTTTTTTTGTATCGTCTGAGGCAAGAGCTTACACTTGAAGGAGCATCGGGATTAATAATTCCAGTCAATGGAAAAAAAAAAATGCTTTGATCAACCTGATCAGCTTCTGAAAGGTCAACTCAGGTCATCGGGAAATAAATCACAACATCAAATCCCAGAGGCTCTGAAAACACAAATATAGAAAAATAAACCACCGCAGATCAACAAGCAGCCTCTTTCTTTGGAACTAAAGGAGTTTTACTTATTTAAATCACAATGTTTGCATAAATCTGTATGTTTTGGAAAAAAAACACAATAAAAATGCAACCTGATAAGCAACAGGATATATTCAGACAATTTACTGCATTTCACTCGCCTCCTCGCCACCATCCTAGCCTAATAAAGGCAAAAAGGCTAAACATATTAAATACTAAAATAATTCAAAAGAAAATTGTAAATTAGTTACAAGAATAAACTGCGCTGCCTGAATTAGTTTTAGTTCATGTTTTAAACCAATAAACCTGACCATATTTTTGTAGACCCGGACGCGTACCTTGACAATTTATTTCACTGATGGGTGGGAGAGGGCGAAAAAAACAAAAATGTGAAAAGAAGGTCATTACCTAAAGGTAATGGAAAATGGAAAGCTGCCTTTAACAAATAAGCTGATAAGTCGACAAATATATATATATATATATTTTTTTTTATGGGGGCCAAAAGAGTTGAACTTGACACAGCTAATGGGAGCCACAAACCGCAGGAATATGTATTTTATTTGATCTACAAAGTGCCTCGGTGTTCAGAGAGTTGTCGTTAACACCACCATTTATAAGGAGCAGCGTCTGGGAGCCATTAGGCTGGTCTTGTATTTGACTTTGCCAGTACGAGGACATTTAACGGCGCACGGGAGCCGAGCAGGTGATTATCCCACTGCCCGATGAACCACCAGCCGCATTTGTCATGTTAACAAAACACACACACACACACACAGGAGTTTACACAAGCACTCAAAGGCAGACAGGCAACCCAACGTTTGGGTGAGATGAGATATTCTTCACGACGGCTCGAAGAAGGAGAAAAAAAAGAGAGATGTCTGGGGATTGTCTGAATGGAGTGGGTTATAAGCACAGAAGACATAATAAATCCGATTGGCTTTTAGCAGCATCTTCCAAAACCTCCGCCTGGAGCTACTTCAACTCCAATTTTGACTCCAACCCTGGCGGCACAAACTAAAGGCACTTTGGTCCAAATATTGTCTCCGGAGAAAAAAAAACACGTCTCATACCTCACACGCTCTTTAAAGGAAAAAAAAAAAAATCCTCCCTCCGGTGTATTTACACTGTTAGAGGTAAATGTGCGATGTTCAGCACTGTACCTAATATACTGCACTTTATGGTTTGCCGTTATGTCAGTCCTGAATATTCTGCCAGGGTTCACGGGTGGTTTTCACGGATGAAATTATTTTCTTCGGAAGAGTCGAGCTTCAACTCCCTCCCAATAAGAATTTGGTGCCATTTTTAACCATGACAATAACAAAAGAAAAATCCACATAGAGAAATAACACAAATGTGCCCGAGTGGCTCTGCGCAGAGGTCTTGAGAGAGAGAGAAAAAAAAAAAGGTCCTGAATCCAGAGACGCCTGAGGGGCTCCGACATGACTCCCCTGCAGTTTCTGTGTCCACTGGAAGCCTTTTATAAGCAGCATGTCATAGAGAAAGCTGTTTCTTTTTATTCTCCACTCGTCCTCCCTCCACTACTCTCTCGCTCTCTCTCTCTCTCTCTGTCTGTGTTATATCCATTGAAATTTAACATGATGAGCGGTAATTTATTCCTCACAGTAAAATCAGGCATAAAAAAACGATTTATCGACACCCACTGCTTTATTCCTCACAGTAAAATCAGGCATAAAAAAACAATTTATCGACACCCACTGCTTTTTTTCTTTTTTTTTTTTTATATTGTGTTTGTGCAATTTCTGCAACGAAGATATAGTTACACTTCATGTACTTTTTCTATTGTTAAAAAAAACAACATTGACTGGCCTCAGCGCCTGGGATTTAAGAGTTGCCGCGCATTTAATTTGATTGGAACATAAATAAGTGAACACATCAGAAACAAATGAATGAGCGATTACATCCGGTGGTCTTTGGTTCTCGACGTAATTAAAGTCGCTTCGTTAGGATTATCAAGCCACTAAATTAAATCTACGATAATGACGGTGAACCAGCTGGGAAAGGGTTCCAACTCCACTCAGGCAATTTCCTCAAACTGCTTCAATCACGTTTTTTTTTTTTTTTTATTGGGCGCTGCACCCTGTCTTTGAGCCTCATCTGTATGATTCATCACATTGTCACTTCAAAGACACAGATTCCACCGTTTTTGTCCAATTTTTGCGGCCAAGTGGCGAAAACGCGATTTTAGAAATATGCAGCATCGTTGTCATGGCTTTCCTCGCTTTGCATTCTGGTCTCTAGTTTTTATTTTCTTCTTCTTCTTCGCTTACTTCTGCCTGTATGGTTACTTTTCTTTTTTTATTCTGACAGACTGGCTATGACTATAGACTTTGTCGTTCCCCCATCTTCTGAACTACAACTTCTCCTTCTGCAGCGTTTGTGCCATTGCTGCACTTTGCTTCTCGGGGGGGGGGGGTATTTCCAGCATCCTGTCGTGTGTTCTTCGTTAGGTGGAAGAACACCGTGCACCATCAAAGCCTGAGATGGCCTAGAAATGCACCGCTGTTTTTCTTAACACAGCAAATGTGTTGCTGTTGTTGTTGTTGTTGCCGAGTGTTGCGCGCCACCCAGCCAGGCTTAACGGAAGGACAATTTGATGCCACTCCGCAAGTCACTCGTATTATTCAGGCAATCTATTGAATTTCCCCCGGGGGACAAAAACTGGAATCTGAAATCCTATTGCAATCAGGGATAGCTCCGGTGCAAAAATCTGATGTACACCGGCTCCCCAGACAGGCGCACTGTACTCCTTCATCTCCCTTTACGAGCGTCCTGATTGGCTAAATATCCCGTATCGCCAGTCAGGGGGGGGGGTGTGGGGTGGGCCTTTTATCTAAACGGCAGCCACTTTTCCCTGGATGGGCTTGGTTGGATTGATAAAAATAATTTAACCGGCGAGATGAGAGCCAATAAATAAAAGTAGCCGAGAGCTGTGATTGGAAGTCAGGCGCCTGGGCTCAATTGTTTTTTTTTAATCTGATGGTGATGAGCGAGGTCACCGCCAATGATTAAAGTGTAGGGGGGAGGGGCCCATCGTGGCACAGCACAGCTGTTTTGGGTTTTCTGCGCGCACCTTGATGAGATGAAGGGGGCCGGGAGGGGGGTGGCAGAGTGGGGGGGTGTACCAACACTTGCACCTTAATCCTTGATTTGCTGCCTTTGGCACTCATTGATTGGAAAGAGCAGCCACGTTGTGGCTGATCTACCTAACAAGGAACAGGGTTGAAGGGGGGAGATTAAAGGGAGTGTGCGTTAGTCTTGGGAGGTCTTAGGCAGAGAGAGAGAGAGAGGGAGAGAGAGAGAGAGAGAGAGAGAGAGAGAGAGAGAGAGAGAGAGAGAGAGAGAGAGAGAGAGAGAGAGAGAG
>JAFBJU010000950.1:446583-483692 GCA_016785305.1 Colistium nudipinnis | reverse complement strand
GGAGAGGGAGAGGGAGAAGGAGAGAGAGAGAGAGAGAGAGAGAGAGCGAGCGAGAGAGAGAGAGAGAGAGCGAGAGAGAGAGAGCGAGCATGTTCCCCGCTGAGCTCCAGTTTACACGTATAATGGCGATGCGGACATGCACATTTCCAGAGACTCACCCACGTATTTAGAAAAGAACATACTAACACACACACACACTACAACACACACACACACACGTCCAATTAAGCCAGCAAGCTGGAGATAGGCATGCTCTAAAAGCTCACAATCCGAGAAGACCGACTTAATTACGACTCCTACATACTGTATCTCTGACGGTGTTTCAGTATTGCGTGCGTCCCGCCGGCTGCAGCGTGGAATTCACACTCCTCAGGGGCGTCGTGATGCACTTCGGATTTCTTCTTTTTTTTTTGTTGTTTTTTTGTTTTTTATCTCCAGAAAAAGAAAAAAGAAAGGGCAAAACTCCACCTCCACACTTTGCTCATAGGCCCAAATGAAACTGTAAGCAGCTCTAAGACAGAGACGACCAAAGTCTTCGAGGTACAGACTATAAATAAGAACCAAAAAAAACACCCAGAGCCAATAACTATCTATTCCACTGGAACCGAAATCTGCACAAATAAAAATGAACTAAAACCAAAGTTACACCCCATTAATTCAGAGTTCTGGGCACAATGAAGACTCACTGTTGTTTAAGATGCTGCAACAACAACAGCAGCAGCAGCACAAGCAATCTTAATACTTATGAAAATACTTGTCTTTGGTCTGCAGCAATGTTTTCTCAAGGGTGTGGGCGTGGAAACGACTTCAGTTAAATCTTCACACGCCTTTAATATCCTCAGATAAACTACAGTGAAAGGCGCAAAAAGAGGGAAAAGTCGGAGCTTCACCAACAAAATGTCAAGATGGCGCCATTAAATGTAAATAAGAAAGCTACCGATGGTGCGCCGTGCAATAGAATGACAAGGCATCAGAGTGGGCCTGGAACCAAGAACCTTCCAAAAACAACTCTGAGTCCACACAAAATTACGCAAGGAGGCTTTTGATAAAAATGAATAAGCAAACCTGACAAACTATAAGTGCGTGTGCCTGATTTTTTTTTTTTTTTAGGATTGTGTCTAGGGACCTCATTTTAGAATGATATGCTTGTTTTTTTCTTTTTCTTTCCGATACATTTCATATTCTGTATTCTGTAAAGTGTGATCTCTTGTAAAATATGTCAATTTGAGCTACATCCTGTGTATGAAAAGTGTTATACAAATTTAGCCTGCTATTGTTGTTATTATGATTATTATTATGATAAGGATTATTATTATATCATCTAATTTTATGCCTCTGCTGCTGTTGTAACCTGTCTGCAGGCCTGTTTTCATCCTTTGGGCCAATAATTCACAAAAAAATTAAATAAAATAAACATAATAACCCTGTTTCCTTAAAATTCTGTAATATAATACCGAGTTTAAGTAAAAAAAAAAAAATGTATAAGCCATAACCTCCGTATAGTGGTATAGTTGAAGATAATCAACCCCTCCCAGTGAGATGCTCCATCCACAGAAAAATGTAGAAAGGCAACTCAACCTTTGCTGGAGTGAAAGATAAGTGCAGATCTTGATATTTTCTCCTGGTGCTAAAAGCAGCATGTCAAAGCAGGAGAGAGTTCCCGTACTGTTTACACCGCTCCCTCGTTTTTTTTTTTTTTTTTTTTATCCACCGGCCTCACACAGCTGTGCAACACCCACGGTGGGACAGCTGGAGTCAGGGGGGGGGGGGATCAGTAATCTGTGATCCTGCGCTGTGAAATCTGTCAATTTTGTCGTGACCATTTTCTTGTTCAGAGTCAGGCCAGGATCATGGAGGAAAAAAGGAAAAAAAACAAAAAAAAAACCCCACCATCTGTCACAGGGACTGAAATAGACCGGGTTCAGTTTACTGCACGTCCAATAAAGTCTGCAGGTGAGGGCGAAGTTACACGTCGCAGAGTTAAGTAAGTCTTTCAATCAGCTGATTAGGCGCCATCCACCAACGTGACCAATTATAACTACAGCACCGGCTTTATAAATAAATCAGAACCTCAGAAGGATTTGATTGATTTGAGGAGATGCAGCTTGTTGCTGCGCGTGTGTGTGTAAAAACGAGTTTTATACGAGGCCAAATTCATCACGCCCATGTCTGTGAGAATTACCATGGAATCGAATAGCATATATATCCTGATTAAGATAGTATATGTGAGACAAACAATTTCAGCAAGGAGACAACCGAATTCCCGTCAACGTAAAAACTGCAAAAAAAAAAGTTTGGGAAAAAAATAAAAAATAAAAAATACATTTAAATAATTTTTTTCCGGCCTAAAAACTCGCACAAGCTCTGCACGTGTAAATATGACAACATCCTATTCCATTTATTGAGGATAATCTAGTGTTTAATGACTTAGTGTCAGGTGACCCGTCGGGGGGCGGGGTCAGGGCTGATAAACAGATGGATACTTCACTTTCATTGGATGCATTAAAAGTATTTACTACTGCCACGGAGACATAGAGCCGTAAAATGATCCATGGACGCTCTCCTTGGAGATCTCCCCGGCTAACTGCGACTACTAAGTGCTAAATAAAAGGATAATGGAAAAAAAAAAAAAAAGTATTTTATGGGGGTTATATAGCTTATGGCTTCTTGGCACGCACAGTTTCACCCTGTGACTATATTTGTCTTTATGCTTTAAAAAAAAAAAAAAAAAATGTGGACTAAGCCATTTTTGGCTTCACTACGAGTCCGAAGACATTTATCATTTCATTCTTTGTTTAGAATTTAGAAGAGGAGGAGATTCTTCCTGTGTTGGGTTCAGATCGTAAAACATTCCCAATCCCGTGAATCTGAGGAAAGTTCCTTGATATGTGTTTATTTTAAGTCAAAAGGAAAAGATTAACGGAGCTGCAGTGGATTTTCTTCTTTTTTTTTTTTTCCATCCAAAACCAAAGAAAGCCAAAAGCACTTTCCACTGAGAAATAAATTAGAGAAATGTATATATACGGAACATGCAGTTAAATCTAACTGGGAAAAAAAATCTCTGTATTCAGCACAACTTTTCAAGATCATGTTGTAAAAGTCACATGACACTATTGTGTGTCAGTTTTCCATCCGGCCTTCAATTTTTATGTGATCTTACAATCTCGTCCAATGCCAACCTTTTCAGAAAGTCAACCATTCATCTTGTTTCACATGTAGAATGCAGAAAATAACATTTTTTTTTCACTTTCAATGCTAAAATCAAAGCAAAAAACAGCTGCAATCTTCTGGAGGATATAATTAGTCAAGTAATGAACTCAACCAATATCTGATATTTACAGGCACACATCCATATATTTTTGGGGATGTTTTGCTTTGAGGGCCACATTTCACATGCTAGCTTGGATTGGTTTGGTTTCACCAAAAGAGAAATCTTTGGCCATCCATCCCGGCACATTAAGCAGACAGACTCAAAACAAATATACAGAGAACTCAAGAGTGAGCTGCGGAGCTGCCACATTATGTCGTTAAAATGTCAAGGATGAAGAAACACGGGATATGAACGATGAAAGGGCAGCTTCCGGAGAAGTCCATGTGGAAACAGGCAGATACGTCACTGCGTCACTTTGTCCGCAACAAAAAGGTCGGATTTGACTCTTTCTGTTCATTCATTCCTCCAAATTATTTAAATGATTTCAATCAAATGTTACGGAATGACAAATGCTATCATTTATACATTTCATATCCGAACCCCACAGAATATCTCAATATGGCATTTTTGAATTCATTTGAATTGAAAAAAATAACAAAATTCTTGATTCAAGGATGAAGGTTGTTTTTTTTTTTTGTTTTTTTTTATAGTGGCTCTTCTTTAAAAATCACTTCTTTAGGTATAGAGACATATGACAATATACCTGGCCTAGGGGACGTGTTGTGTTTTCTATGACATGCAAAGGGGTTGGGGGGGAGGCCTGAAGTGGAAAATGTGGTCGTGCTATCCTGCAGCGAAACGACGCGGTGCACTTAGGATGATTATGTTCCGTCGACAGCCTGCCCCAGAGATGCAGCAGATGTGACTGTGCATATTTCTGAACACAAAACGACATGCCAGTGAGCGGCACACACAAGAGAGAGAGAGAGAGAGAGAGAGAGAGAAAGAGGAGAAATACGAGCGATGAGAACAACAATAGGGAATATTTTTCGTCTTCAAATCTCAAGGAAAACACAGCAGATTTGGCTCTACCACAAACTTTCTAATAATCTGATCTGGGAAAAATAAAAAGCAACCTCAGAGTGGACTGAAGCAACTTTTCTTCACATCTCCAAACAACAAACAGAAGCAGGAAGGAAATGGCATGTACGAATGCACCACTCCTCACTCTCCTTCTATCTGTCTCCTTCTATTTTTATTAATTTTTTTTCTGCTTCTCGTTCAGTGAATGGCTGAATGTGCCAGAAAATTGTATTTATTTTTTTTATTTTTTATACTTTTACACTGAGGCTGTTTGGTATTTTGGTGACTTGCTGGAAGCTCAACTGCGCCAGATGGGGGGGGGGGGGGGGGGGGAGCAAGTTTGGGGGAAAAAAGGTAGCTGTCAAAATAAAGTTGGAGAGCGCAGGATATATTATTTCCACTTTACACCAGGTCAGGGCTGGAATTGATTCTGTGATAAATGAGGGCTTCGCCTTCAAGTCAATGCACATTAGTACAAAATTGCATTTCATGCATTTCTAAAGCTATAAATTGGTTGCAGAAAAAAAAAAAAAAAAAAAAAACACAGAATCCAGTAACAGCAGCAAGTCAGATGTGCAGTGCCGCACCGCAAATATAAAGCCCACATTCACATTTAGCTCCCTCCTATCACTGATTCTATCCTACACCCATTGCCTTCTGGGTAACGTGGTGGACCGCGACACGGGTCTGCATTTGCTGTATTGTGTGGATACTGGTCTCTGTCACGGAGCGCGCCCGGCGCCATGCGTCACCTAAATCACGCTGGCCTCACATTTCAGCAGCGTGAAACGCTTCGGCTACAGGACGCCGGCGCGCTCAATCCCTCCTCCATCACCACAACCAAGAGAGAGCGGAGGAAGTGCTTACCTAGGAGAAACGACAGGGAGACAAGGAAGGACGGTGTTATTCAAATGGAAACGAAAAAATATATATAATAATGTGTAGATAGGATATTAAGAAACAAGCACATGCACCACCTAGCCCACGTTCACTCATGAACTCACAAAAAAATCTCAGCAGACTGCTCCATCTACACAAATGACTGATTGTCTGGCATTAAAAAAATAAATCAGAGCCAATTCACTCCGAACGTCCCTAAAAACCAAATCACATGATTCCTTTGTTGATTGTGAAAACATTTCTATATCAAAATGGCGACTTTTAATCAAATCCAAAGAAATTCTCTTTTGTAATAAGCCTCAGTAACCGGAGAGATCAGATTTCCAGATACCTTCTGTGTTGCCTTGTGTAAATCCCAAATGTCCTATTCCTTTTAAAAAGTCTCACTTCCGAACGCGCCAGGGGACTCGTATGATATCGATATTGTAAAGCATATTAGAGTGTGGGCAAAGAAATAACATTGCAAAAGCACATTTCCAAAATGGTCATAGGAGCGACACGAATGCGAAATCCACTTGAAAGACCGACATAAGTCAGAAATTATACAAAAACGTATGAACCACGAGGCAGAAATGGATCAGATCCTCGGGTAAGATTCTATGAAGCCTTAAAAAAAACAAAAATCGACGATTCTCTCTGAACTGGAAGCTGATGTTGGGTGGATTTCAGAAATATTCTGCTCATTATCTCTATTATGAAGGACTACATTAGGCTTTGGAAGAAAAAAAAAAGCTGCAAAGGGAGACCTGAGAAATTCATAAATGAAAATGATATAAAAGGATGATGGGGTCATATTTCCATCTCTGTTTCTGCCCGAATCTAAATTCATTCCTCAATAAAAAATAAAAAAAAAGACAGAAACCTGGATTATTCTATCAGAAGAAAAGGAGAAAGAGGTCGACTATATTTCAAAAACACAATGGTGATCATTTCATGCTAAATACTAGTATATGCTTAATATATTATAGAATACAATGATATCTGTATAACAAATCAAAACACATGGTGGCTGGGCAGTTTGGGGAACTCAAAGTTGGGTTTCTCTCTGACATTAGCAAACATGAACACGGCATTGGAACCGCACCGGCCTCAGCCCACAGACGGCCGCTCCTGTGGATCTGAACCTGTGAAGCTGATATTTGTGAAAAGCTGTGATTTCCCCGAGGCTCACGTGTTCAAAGCCAAAACATCACTTCAAAGCTGGAGTAAAGAGCAATGGCCCCCGAAATCTTTTTTTTTTATTTATTTATTTTTTAAAGTGCTGCACCATGGCCGGCAAACTCGGCCAAAACTTCACCGCTAGACTGGTGGCTGCTGCGGCAACGTTATTGACGACGGACTTTTAAGAGTTGAGATGAACGCAGAGTTGCATCTTCAAAGATGGGGGCGGGTTGGGGTTCAGCCAGTGGGCTTTCACCAACTTCAACACATGTTTCAATGTCTTGCAATAGGCCAAATGTTTCATCCAGCTTCTCCGAGTTGGAAACATAAAAAATGTGTGTTTTTTTTTTTTTGATAACATGAAAGTTCAGATTTCTTGCAGGTGAAGTCTTTTAACATTTGTTCGCAGAGGTCTGACGTTTGATCTGAGCGGCAGAAGGAAAAAAAAAAAACTTCCCCATGCAACACATTGCATTTTGTGTTTAAAAACTCCCCAAAAAATGGACTTTATCAACACACTTAGTTTTTGTAATACATTTCCATTAGTCACGCATGAGCGATATCCAACATCTATGAGGAAAACGTCAGCCCATTAGGGTTTGTCAGTTTGAATCAAAACTGAAGTAATACGGTTATTTACATCTGACTAATCGATATAAAAATGATTAAAAACCATATATGTATATATACTGTATATATATATATAAATATATATACAGAGAGAGAGAGAGAGAGGCTGCTAAATGCGTGCCATGTGATATATAAAACTGACAAGTGAATAATGAGGAGGGGCAGATGAAATTGCTCGTGAGGACGACTAATGTGGAAAGTCCTGGGAGCGGGGCAGAGATGTTTGAGTGGAGCAGTGGATGCAGATTACTGGGCCTCATTTATTCCCGCAGACCTCTCTCCTGAATCAAGATTGATGGAAGGCGCGAGTCGATGGGAAAGGAGAGAGAGAGAGAGAGAGAGAGAGGGAGAGAGAGAGAGAGAGAGAGAGAGAGAGAGAGAGAGAGAGAGAGAGAGAGAGAGAGAGAGAGAGAGAGAGAGAGAGAGAGAGAGAGAGAGAGGGAGAGAGAGAGAGAGAGAGAGAGAGAGAGAGAGAGAGAGAGAGAGAGAGAGAGAGAGAGAGAGAGAGAGAGAGAGAGAGAGAGAGAGAGAGAGGGAGAGAGAGAGAGAGAGAGAGAGAGAGAGAGAGAGAGAGAGAGAGAGAGAGAGAGAGAGAGAGAGAGAGAGAGAGAGAGAGAGAGAGAGAGAGGGAGAGAGAGAGAGAGAGAGAGAGAGAGAGAGAGAGAGAGAGAGAGAGAGAGAGAGAGAGAGAGAGAGAGAGAGAGAGAGAGAGAGAGAGAGAGGGAGAGAGAGAGAGAGAGAGAGAGAGAGAGAGAGAGAGAGAGAGAGAGAGAGAGAGAGAGAGAGAGAGAGAGAGAGAGAGAGGGAGAGAGAGAGGGAGAGAGAGAGAGAGAGAGAGAGAGAGAGAGAGAGGGCTCTGAGAGCAAGCTGCTTCTCTTCAACAACTTCACTTTTATTTCTTTTCTTTTCTCTTGAAAGAAAAATGTTTTGCTGCGTGGCCTGTAGCTAACTTTTAAAATCAGTCATGGGTCACGGCTTTCTTGTTTTTTTTTTTCTTCCTTCTGAGCTCAACACCGAGATTCCGAGGAAAAACACACAAAGGTGACGCTCACCGTACACCATACGCAATAAAATGTACAGCGGTTGATTGAATTGTTTTTTCAGTCAAAATCACAGAATGAACCACATCCGTTCAGAGGAGCTGTGTGGTTGGAAAAATTGTGTTCATTTGCGGAGGGATTTTTTTATCAGCACCCTCTGCGGTGTTATCCAATCACAGGTGGAGCTCAGGCACCTCTACGAGTCGTATGCAAATCAGGCTTTAAGGTGAGAAAAAAAAGAAAACAGGATGATATGAGCCTTCAGGAGGAGGAAAATGAACCTGTCAGGCTGGAGGCTTGTCTTTAGAAAAAAAAAAAAAAAAACAATCTGGGGAAGGACTTGGATGACGGAACACCGGTCCTGATTAGAGCCGACGTGAAGCCGGCCAATTAAAGATCACTTCCATCTGCCCTTTTCCTCCCGCCCACGCCTGATAGGCCCCTCCCCTCAGCGAGGGGACCCGCTGCAGTCGCAAATGATTTGCCAGAGAGAGGGAAACCTGTACTGGCGGGAGATTTATTTCTAAACTGTAAGCCAGCCATTTATAAAAAAAAAAGAAAAAAAAAGCCCAGACTCCTCCTCAAGCCAGCAAATGGCGGTCCAAATGTTAATTTGCCGAACAGCCTGCAGATGATGCAGAACATGGCTTTCACCTCCTCCTGCCATACATAATTCATGCTATTGACTGGCGAGGCAATGCCACTTTCATGCACCGAGCGCACAAAGTGGTGCCACTTTCACACGCCGCACACGAGCCGACGGATTTCGCAACCAACTGTGCCGCAACGCCGAGCGCGCAAGCGAGGCTGGGCGTTAAATGTCCGGACAAGATTCAGTGGCGGGCGCACAATTCCAGAGAGAGAGAGAGAGTGGCACAAACAGCCTCACACTGTGTGCGCACACACACACACACACACACGCTGCTACAACACACACACACCAATGCATCACAATACAACCAAGCCAAACCAGAAAGAATAGTAATCTGTTGTGTTTTTGGGTTTTTTGGATAACACACACACACACACACACAGCAGTATGGGTCTATACAGCCCTGTAACATAAGGCAGCCATTGTCCATCAATTCACCATCTGAAGCATGGGTTCCACGGGGAGCATTAAATATACATTTCTGTGCACCACTCAGTCTGACCCACTTTGCAGGATGCAGCTTTTTTTTTTGGCTTCTCTCTCGCCAAAGCTCCTCTTTGATTAACCTCGCCGCCAAGCGCCAAACGACCACGCGGCTCCATGCCTTTCTCTGCCACTCGCACACAAAAACAAAACCAAAGAGCACAAAAGCGTGAACCACAGCGTCTCTCTGAAGGGTCTATGGTGTCCCCCCCGGGTCCCCCCCCCCCCCCCCGGCACAGATTTGAAGGCGTTCCCGAATTGGGCCCCAGGACCAGATGGCCCCTCGAGGCTGGAGGGAAATTTTAGCTGGAGATCGTGGAGAGGAGCGACAGGTCTGAGGATAAAAAAAATAAAAAAGAGGCCCATTGTCAACGTTGGCAACATTTTTTTGTCAAAAATGTTTTTTTTTATCCGATAGGAGGCTAATGACACATTTGTGATGTGGCAGGAGAGCAGTCGTGCACGCTGAATGCAGGATTCCTATTTTCTCACTTTATAAGCTCCATTATCATGAAAATAACTTTGGAACGCAAAGATTCAAGGTGACACAGGAGTTGGACCAGAAAAACAGTTGTTTCATGATGGCATTCTAATTTGGGTTCACCCCTTCGTCTCCTGAAAATCCTATTCACAGTACGTAGCGCAAAATGGCGACAAATGGTTATTGAACAGCCAAAAAAGGTTATTTTGGCCTAAAATAAATATGCTGGCTGTGAATATGAGATTCATATGTCCAGTTTCAAACTATTGGCATCTTGTAAAAAACGTGTACACGACATCCTGCAAAAAAAAAAAGAAAAAAAGCCTGTTCATATAAAGGCATAGCTGCATATATGCCCAAGACAAACTATAGAATCTGCTCTTATAATTCAAAGGTTTAATAACATTTGAAATATTCACAGATTGATCTCATCTTGTGCTTCTTCTGAAGCCGTACGCACTGCATATGTTTCCTAATACTCAAATCACATCAAATTACAATCCAAGGAAATCTTCAAGTTCAAGAGAGAAAAAAAAAATCATAAAAAATGTACACCACATAACACATCAAAGCCCAGTGAAGCGTCGCCACCACCCTGATTGTGCGATTCATCACAAGTGGCCACAGTTGGTGGATACG
Organism: Colistium nudipinnis; assembly: GCA_016785305.1. Taxonomy (NCBI): domain Eukaryota; kingdom Metazoa; phylum Chordata; class Actinopteri; order Pleuronectiformes; family Rhombosoleidae; genus Colistium; species Colistium nudipinnis. The sequence continues at coordinate 473,472 of JAFBJU010000950.1, read as the reverse complement.
ACACTGGGGCCTGGTGTGAAAATATCACATGATCTGCCAACTGCAAATGTCCCCGTCAACGTTAGTGAGAATAATCCCGAGTGCGAATAAAGAGAGGAAATATGTTTGTGGGGTGAAGCTGCAGATGAATGGTGATTTGAAGCCACGGTGGGCGAATCAGTGCATTCGGCTTTAAACCTCGACGCAAAATGGCCGAAATGTCATCACGAGTTTGTCAAGAAACCCCCGTGCTACACATGCTGTTCATTACAAACGCAAATAGCGTCAAATCATTCAAATCTATTTATAAGTCTCCTGACTTCCTCTTTTGTGAGGGTAATAATTACTGTGGCAGCTGCAGATTTACTAACAATTAAACTGTAGGTTGCTATAGTAACACACGCGTGTTAGCTCCATCCGCTTGTTTTTTTTACAGGACCGTTTCCTACATCTGTAGCTATTATCTCTTTTTCTGTGCTGGCAATGTACATTTAAAATGTATTCATCTATAATAATTGGACATTACCTCGCTTATAATTGAGCCAAATGACCCTTCGCAAGCCAAATAATATGTATTTTTTAAATAATATATGAGTAGAGTATATATTAGGATTAGCCTGATGGAATAATCGAAGCAAAACGCAGCTCCGCCCACCGAGAAAAAAAAAAAAAGCATCAGACAAGCCATATATCAATATCCGTTTCAGCGTGGCCGTAGTTAAGCTCTGACACTGTGCGTCTGTAAAGAGACGTGATGTCTCCAGATGACACGCGCTCATTCATCTAGACGCTGTGAAGGTATGAAGGTGCGTGTGGGCAGCATCAAACTCCTGCCATTTTTGTTCCTGGCCCTGAAAAGTGTTTTTCATCAAACTTCCATCGATCGCCATCTTGCCTCCCGTCAGCCGCGGCTCGTACACTTTGGATTTTCTGCAGCTCCACGGAGGGGGGCTATATTTATCAGCACCGTGGGGCGGTGTGACTTTGGCCCGTGGTGTCTCTCTGTGCCACCCCCTCCATCCCACGTGAGGTCAGAGGTCAAGTGTGGCAGGAAGTGCTGGCGCGCTAATCTCCACTTGGAACTAGACCTCCATCAGCTGAGCGCAGGATTTGACACAATAGATGGGTGGGCAGATATAAAATATAAAAAGAAAGAGGCCAAACGTCCCCCCCCTGACAAATGGGAGAATTACCTGGAGTCTGGTAATGGTTGGAGAGGGGTGAGGGATGGAGGCCCGTGGAGAAAAATTGTCATTGTATCTAATCCAAATGGCAGCAATGACCCCGTTGTCACATCGGGGGGAATTGTCAGCTTGTCTTTCATTTGGCTCAGTGTGAGCACTTTGACAAAAAAATGGAAACAATCGTTTCCTGAAATACTTCCATTTGATTCACCTTTGGGCTCTTTGAGCTGCGAAGGAGGTCAGGAGGCGTGCGGATGCTGCCGCTATCTCCCGCGTCTTGAAGATGAGCAACATTTCCCACTTCAAAATGCTGCTTTGGTTCCCCTACCCCCCCTAAATAATATTTTGGAATCAAGGATGGGTAAGACATGTTTTTTTTTTCGTTTTTTTTTAGGGGGCTAGGGTTATAAATCTGAACCCTGCAGACAGAATGCACTGAATAAATAAAAAGACAAGGTTCACCCATGGTTGAGTGGTACCTCACGGTGAGAGGAGATACTGGAGCAAGAAAGACTATTATTGGCTGTATTTTTATTTTTTTTATAAACTGACTCTGGACAGGATGTAAACACCAACATCTGTGATGTGAAAGCCATGCGGTATTAATTTATTTATAATTATAATAATCCAATTTTGTCTAATGATGACTCATATCACATTTGATATATAATCTGTTTGTTTTTATATAATCAGCCACATCTGGTCCGGTGAGGGATGTATAAAAAAGTGCCATTTTATCGCTGTTGTGTTAAATCCATTTGTACAAAAAAAATATTGTAATGATATATATATATATTATTTCAGAGGATGAGCTTACCATGTGATGGAGCCCAGAGTTTATTGGAGTTGCAGGTTTTTCTACGAGCCACTAATTGAGTAGAATGGAGAGTGAGGGAGCCATCAGTTTGGAAGCCAACCGTCCCAACGGCGTCTGACAGGTGAGCCTCTATCCCTGAAGCATTTAATCCTGACAACAACACACAGCCTGACATTTTCATTTACACTACCAGCCTCTCCATACTGCGGCGTAGAAAAAAAAACAACTTACAGATCACAATAACTTTTTTTTTTTAATGTCCCAAAAATATCCTTTTGAAAGGTGCCGGCTATGGAGCCAACTCTCAGACTGCAAACAAAAGGCCATGTGAGGGAAAGAAAAGAAAGACAGACAGACAGACACTCCGGGGACACAAAGCAAAGATAAGAGGAACAGAGCGAGTATCTGAGATGGAAAAAAAAAGAGAGAGAGAGAGAGAGAGAGAGAGGGAATCAACAGATAAACAGATAAAAGAGGGGGAGACAGCTGTGTTGTCGGCACTTAAAAGAGAATGATAGAAGTGAGAGACGCAGGGTGGAGTTGGTAAACTGACAGCTGACAGCGTAAGCATGGCCTACATGTACAACTGGTGGACTTATGTAAGGCTCACTGATGGAAAAATAAGAAGTCAAATGTTTGGCTTGGTGAAGTCCGGACCTGAACTCGTCTGGCAGATAACGTCTAACCGACAGCAAGCTGGATCAGTGAATAAATGTAGGATTTGTATGTCAAATGTCAATACTTCTGAGTATATAAGTAAGTAATAATAATAAGTAATAATGATATATATTTTATAGAACAGAATTAACGGACAATTTGACTTAAAACTGCTGTTTTTATTCATATTCCTGCGGCGTTATTATCATTATTATTATTATCATAATAATTATTATTATTATTATGATTATGATTATGATGATTATTATTATTATTATTGTTTTTAACCCACAACAGACAAAACAAATCTCCTCCTGTGATACATTTTAATAAATAAATATAATACAACAGGAAAGGTGATTGCTTTCATGAAATCCACTCTACAGGTGGAGATTGTCAGCTGACGTTTAGCTTACTATATTTAAGTGTCAAGTCATTAGTCAACTATTGAGTGGACAAAGAAATGTCACTATAGAGATACGCAGCTTGGCTGAAAATGAGTCACTAATGCAGAATCAAATAAAACACGAATTGAGTTATGCGTATTCATTTGAATTATTAATTAATAACACATTATATAACACAATACTGTAAAACTACACTACTGATAATAAATATAGGCACAGTAGTATTGATGCTGCCAGCTCACTCACCCCCTGTCGACTTCTCACCTGCTTCAAGGATTTATTTCCAGAATGCTCTTCACCACATTCAAATCACACGTTTTTATACGCGAACAAATCGGAAACCAGGGGCTAGTTAGCCGGAGAAGGTAATTTATCCCATTTGCGGCAGCAAAGTTGTTTGGGAATCTTAATTAAAAAAAAAAAAAAAAAAAGCGCCTGATTTGTTGAGTAATTTAAAAGGCCAATTTAAAGACATAGTTTTAAAGCTAACCAGTCAGAAACTAATTTGAGCTAATGTGATAGTGTGTGTGTTAACTATTTGGCACCAGGAAAATAAATAAATAAATAAAAAGCAAGAAATCACAGCAGCTAAACAAGACAAAACTCGACTTTCCGGATTGGCCGAGTGTCGTTATGGGGGAGAGGAAACACAGATTACGGGAGGAAGCTGTCAGCACGCGGTGGAATCAGCACGCTCCCAAATGAAAGCTGCACAAAGTGACAACAGTGGCTGCACCTGATGGACACGTGCTGACAGGCTGCGTGGCCCCGTGATGAGCAGGAGGTTTTCCCACAATCCTCTGCTCTGTCTTTGGGGCCAACGAAAAAAAAAACATCCAAATTGGCTGACCTGTCAAACCGGGGGAATGTCCACCCGGTGAAGGTGAGACAACTTTTTAGCCTTTTAATAAAAAATAAAAAAACAAAAAAAAACAGCCAATGGGTAGAGACGGATCATTTTTCAGCCGGTGGCCGAAGTTGAACTTGTAGCTGGGATCATCTCAGCGATGCAGCATAGAAGGCGAGTCGCCACGAATTTAAAGGTAAATAACGAAATCACCACAAATGACGCAAAATGACCAAAACTGAGGAATAAAAGAGGAAAAAATCGGAGGTGGAACAAAACCAAACAGGGTGAAATCACGTGGGAAATGAACTGAATCGCCATTTCACCATTTGTGTCATGGCATGATCTCAATCCAAGTGTGCATTAAGCGCTCCTGCTGCAGAATTGTTTAAAAGGAATGAAGAGAATGAAATAAATAAATCTGCTGTTCACCAAATGGACTTTAAACGGTGCTGGCCCCATATTCTTAGTGTGGATGGACTCCTGCCAATTTAAGCTCTTCAGAGAGTTCCAGACGCTTCCAGAGACGCAGCCAGGCTCCAGAAAGAGGCTTCATTTATTCTCAGCGGGGGCAACAGAAGGGAAGAGAACGTCGCCAGAGATACAAATGGTGAATCCATGTGAGCCGAAGCAAGCGCTCCAAGCAAAGGTCAGATTCCCCCCCAATTGTCTTTTTTCTTCCTTTTCATGAATATTTTTTATTTTTTTGCTGTCCTTCCTTTCTTTACCAGGGGCGTATGCAGGAAAAAATCAAAATAAAACGCAGAATTATTCCTGTGTCCTTATCCACGTTACACACAGCACAGAGAGAGATGGTTTTGTTTCTCACAGATGCCTAATTTGTGGCAATGGTGGCAGCGAGCGAAATCCTCTCCTTTCATCTCCTGCTTGTTATCTTCTTCATTATGACCAGGGTGATAATGAATCCCACCAGAAACCATGGTAATGCTGCCTCAGTCTCCCAGCAAATCCGTTAAAGACAGAGTTTTAGCTCCTCGTTTGCAGCAAATCAGATTTATTGTCATATTATGAACTAAACCGCTCGCTTGTGTTGAATAAAGTGTTGACAACTTTGGTTTATAAGCGTATTTGTCAAAAAATTCTAGTTTTCCTTTTTGAGTTATTTTTGAAAATCATATGGGTGCATGACCCTACACAGATTGTTTGTCAGTATTTTGTAGATTTAATATGCGAGTAGGAAGCCCAGACCGTCAACGTCTATGAAATACCGCAGAATATGGCAGAAAATAACCTTTACAAAAATTCCAATAATAAACATAATCTCATTGATCAGACGATACACAACTATGAACATTGCTGAAAGGCAGCACCATACCCCTACACCAACGACAAGCAAGTCCGAGACTCGTCTGAAGGCAAATCCCTTCCATAATAAAAAAAGAATAATATTTTTTAATATTATTATTTCTAACAAAGGGTATGTGCAAATGAACTGAAAAAGTGAAAATAGGACAAAGGCTTCAGAAATATATTCCGCAGTTCAATTACACGACGAGTACGAGTAATTAACGCGCCACTCATATTTTGTCACTAAGGTGACAAAAAAATGTGACAAAGGGGGCAAACAGTGAAATAGACGCTGAAACAATACAAACAAAAGCTGCCTGTTGCCTATGTGTGGAATTGTGTATTTCTGTGTACTATTGTACACAAACTTTATTACAAATACTTATTATTTCCCCCTTATCCTGATTTAAAAAAGAAATAAACAACCAGCTTGGGCTCATAAACGGAGGCAGCTTGATTCTACACAATCCGTAACATCAACGCACGAAAAAACGCCGCGATAAGACCCTCCCGTCCTTATTAGAGGAATCATTTCCACCCCTGCAACGACTCTTTAGGTGCCTGCTGTGCCTGGGCTCTGAGAGAGGACCCTCCGTCTCTTAAAAAAAAAAAAAAACTCCATATATGAATCACCGCTTGCATTATTATTGCTCTGGTTTAGCATTATAGAATTGACTCATTTCAAAATGAGATTCCCCCGGTTGCTTTGGAGATATTATGGCTGTCCGGCACCATTGGCAGGGAATCCATAAAATAGCAGCTTGGCTGCAGGTAGGGCCGGCCGGGCCAGCTCCATCTGAACGGCTTGGAGCGGCCCCTGAAACGTCCCACGCTGATAATCCGGAAACCCCTTCTGATAAATTAAAAAATGCGAGCGGATGGGAAGGAATCTGCTTTTGTCCCATTTGAGGGAGAGAAAAAAAACAAAAAAAACAAACAAACTTGGATTTCACTCCAGGAAAGTGAAACAGGTGGTGCGCTGATTTAAGCAGAGACAGTGAATTAAAGGGTACGTCCTTGAGAGTGTTTTAAATCTGAAATGACAACAAGAGATCCTGTCACCAGAAGTGAGAGACAGCCGAAGACGTAACTACAAGGCCATCGTGGTTAAAATACATGATATTCTCAAGTGCTTTACCATGATAAATAAAAATAGCTAATTAAATGGCAATTTAAAGTACAACTGTTTCAAAGAAACTACCAGGGGCCTGTATGCAGAGATCTGATGAGATATATTGATATGTATTCTTCCCTCAGATTAAAATATAGCATAACCATGAGATCATATCAAAATATACTGGAATATCAGCATCACTTTGTTTTCCATTTTTATCGGAAAATCTGCAGTAAAATGCAGAAAAACACAGTAAGTGTGAGGAGGAAATCAGTGTGTACTGTACAAGGACAGGGCATACTTATTTAAAATCCGCCCCTTAAACTCAATGCACACTGCAAATCAGGAAATCTATCTATTTATGTACTTCAGCAAACATCAAGCCGAGGAATATTGTGCAAAAAAAAGTAAAAATACATAATGTGTGTTATGTATCTTCAAAGCCGAATGTGACTTCATGCTCCTGTTTGCTGAAGCACCCTTTGACAAACGAGTGCCGGGGCCAGAAGGAGGAAAAAAAAAAAAAAAAAAAAGCAGCAGAGTCAGCTTAGCTCGCACAAAAGAATGTGAGGTAAACAAATTCTCCTGTGACTGGGATTTACAGCAAATGCTTTTTTCTGCTCCCAGCTGCACTAACGCCGGCTGTGAAATTAGCTGCAACAAATTAAAGCTATGAGGGGAAACAAGGAGCAAACGAAAAAACCCGGTCTCAGTCGGAAGACGTTTGGCCAACCACATTCCTGGCTCGGCAAAATCTGCACAAACTTAGGGTCTTGGAGAGAGAGAGAAAAAAAGAAAAACTCAAGGAAACCCAAATAATAAAAAAAAAATGAATAAAATGCCGTAAACAATGAAAAATTAATTAAATAAAAAATGTGGGTGGAGCAGAGTAAGAATATCTGCTGATGATGCCGTACCACCCACTCGCATGCAAAATGCTAATGATGACACGCCACAAAACTGTCGCAATCTGGCCCAAATACAGACATACAGTAAATTGATTACATCCAGAGCAAACATTGGATTTACCTTTGCGTCTCATTGCAGTGTGAGAGCAATTGGCCTTCTTTTTTTTCTTTTTTTTTGCAGTATTGGCAATAACCTCGGGGGCCGTGCGTGTCTTCCTGCCCTGTGGCCTGACCTTTGAGGAGCCTGGATAAATTAGCCGACCCATAGTTATTCAACTCAGGGGAGGAAAAAGAGAGGAATGTCCCCAGCGTGTCAGCGGTGTGGCCACTGCAGCATTTTATTAACCCACAGTGACTTCCCTGAGCACCTCATCTCACTCATTGTCTACTTTAAATGGGATGTGAAGTATCTGGACAAGGGAGAGCACTCTGGTACACAGTCAATACGGTTCAATGCAATACTGAAACCGCTTTGAGAAGGAAAAAAAAAAAAGACTGGACTCTTTTCCATTTGCCAACATCCATTGCATTCAAGCATTGGGATATTTACCAATTTTGATTTTTTTTTTTTTTCAAATTTTCCATTTTTAAAAACTTGAAAAATGTCAAAGATCTGATAATGACGGCCATCTTGATAGACATTTGAAAAATCCTTGCAAAACAGAGTGCTGAAAAGGATTCAAAAGGCCCTGTTTTATAAATTGGGTCCCTTAAATATTAAATACGCTCTTAAATGGTGTGCTATTGAGGAGATTAAGAATCTTAACTTAACCCAGGCTTTCAAGACTTCACTCAAATGTGTTAAAGCTGGCAACAGTCTAGGTCACAAACTGAAAAAAATAAGTTTATTGTACTAAAATAAAAGCACAGGCTCCCGATATCTCAAAATGGCTTAATATTGTTTAAAACTGGTGTTTTGCTCAGCGGGGCCGATTTTAACATTACGTTTCCCTAAAGGAGCGCGGGGGCCCTTGACGATAAAAGTTATGCCACTTGAAAACGGAGTTGGAGATGGAGTGTAAGCCATCCGCTTGACTTGTTATTTTTACTCAATTATCCAGCATTTGTCAAAGACGTGGTGCGGCACGCAGAAAATACACAAGAAAATGAATAAATGAACACTTTATAATCTGAAAGTCAACAGGCATGTTAAGCCATCAGACATCATCTCAGCGCATCCCCCCCCCCCCCCCCCCCCCCCCCCCGCCATCAGACATCATCTCAGCGCACCCCCCCCCCCCGCCCCCCCCGCACAGCGTGACTTCCATCCTTTGACGTAATTAGCTCGTTTTGCCATGACATGACGGCAAACAAAATATTCAATTGAAAAAGAAAAAAATGATGAACAGAGCCAGGAAGACGTTGAATCCGCTTCCATGGAAACCGGCAGCACACAAAATCAGGTTTGAGAACACACGTCGGAACTCCTTCACTTGAGTGTGAACTCTAAATGGACTAAATCGAATGACGCAGAATTAACTTGCAGTACTTCCTGTTCGATGGGTGAGGTGTGTGTGTGTGTGTGTGGGGATTAGGGAAATGAGCTCCATCCTGGATATTTTGACCGGGATTCGTCCCAGTCTTCCTGATAGTGTAGCATATCAGTCCTACGTGGGCGTGTTGTACACCAGCTGTGGTTGTGAAGGGGATACAAATCCATTGAACTTAATGAAAGCCCATTAAATCTACCTCTGGTGTCTCCATTTCCTGTATCCGTCATTTTCAAACTAAAAGGCCTCAGCCGGGGACCTTTAATTGTGACTTCACGACACTGCAGTGATTTTTTTTATTTTTTTCCACTTTCACAACCACCGCTGCAAAATGTATATCACCAGAAAACACTTTCAAGGTGCTAAAGATGACATGTGACTTTAGAGAGACCTTAAGGTGCACTTACTTTGGATTTTTTTTATTTGTATTTTATTGCATATAGATTTTGTTTACATTCTATGTGGATTTCCTGTCCTTATCTCTTATTCAATGACTGAGTACAGATGGCTGCAAGGAACCTGTCATTTATTTTTTCTGTCTGAATGAACATATGAATTTCAGATAAGGTCACAGGTTCCAGAACAATGACGTTCACACGATAACGCAAATTCCACACATTCAATGCAACAACCACAGAATGAATGAAATGCCATAGTTCTCCTCTGACCATTGCCCTGAACACGGGAATTCATGCTTTGAGGAGAATCACTGATCCCAGCATGCATTGCTGAAATATCCATAATATGGGACATGCGGCCGCTGGGGTTTATTGACGAACTAAATGTACAACCCTGAACGCCGTGTTCTATTCTTTATTTTTTTTTTTTCTTTTGCAAACGTCCACGTCTCGCTGCTGCGTTTGCAAAAATGCCTTTTGACACGACACCATCCGTCAGGGACTGCTTGTTGTTATGGTAATGACATCACCCCTTTTTTTGTGCAAATGGGCACACAATGCAACTGCAAACACCACGGAGAAAAGAAAAAAAAAAAAAAGACAGATTGATGGCTACAAATGTTCCAAAAATGGCCAAACGGTGCCAGATATAGACTTATATTCAGATTTGGTGTGTCAGGGGCCCTTAATGCCAATCTGCTGCTACTGGCAAAGAAAAAAGGCAAGCAAGTCATCCAACAGGAGTGCCACTGTCAGTTTTTATTAATAACACCGACTCAGATGGCGAAAATATCCCTGAAAACTCCGCTGAGATAACTTGGCCAAATTAAAAGGGGGGCCCATTATGCTGGTCATTTCTAGGAAGAAATTGGAGGAAAGCTTGTAAACGAGGAAACTAATTGGTGGCGTGTTACATGCAGTGGTCAGGAAGAGACGGGCCTTACTTCACAGGTCAGAAAGGTCATCTGCGATTTTACAGATTCATGGTGCGACCACGAGGAGAGGCAATTCTTCACCAGAGAGCCGAATCCATCCTCTCTCTCTCTCTTTCGCTCTCTCTCTCTGCCGCGCCATGAAACACCTCTGAGAGGGCAATTAAGAAAAACAGTCCGCAACAGTCAGCTGCGGTGTCTCTAACGCAGCAAAAAAAAAAAAGGCTGCCATCATTGGGCCCGTCGGCTCTACAGCACTGCTGTCTTTATGCAAACCGACGCGCGGCGCCTCTCCACGGCCCGCGCCATCAATCATCTCCATCCTTGGAGGAGAGGAAGATTTATTCGAACGAGGACTGGAGGCTGGAGACGAGATTCATCACCGGACGAAAATAATGCCACGAAAACACACACGGGCACACACACACACACACACACAGGTTGTTCACATGATGATGCCTTTGAGTACGCGGTGATTATTGAGCTGTGACTAAACATGTCCTTAGATACTGGAGGCAGAGCGGCTGGCAGGGATGATGTGATTTACATGGTGAACCAGGTTTTTTTTTTTTTCTTACGCCGACATGCGGTCCAGCTGACACGCCGTGTCTCACAGCTGAGTGCGTCGCAACGTTTCAAAAACATCTCAAAAAGACAGGAGACGCCCAGACAGGTAATACATGTGTCGTATGGTGGAAGAACGAGATGGGATTTAAAGGGTCGCTCCTTCTGTCTGGAGGAGACGGGAGGCGCGCGTACAGGAGCCTCCCTCAAATGAGCTCTCTGACAGGCAGCGCTCGTCGTTAACGAGAGAGAGAGAGAGAGAGAGAGAGAGAGAGAGAGAGAAAAAAAAAAGGCCGTGGTGAAGCATGGCTCCAGGCAGCACTTAAAAAAAATAAAATAAATCTTGCAATATTTCTTTGAGGAACATGGAAAGCTCGATATATGTCCGACAAAGCTCTCCAATTCAAAATTCTTTCTCTCTCAGCGTGCGGGATAACCAGGGCCGCAGCTTTCAGAGCTGACAGTGAAATGTTTTATGATTCCACAAGAGAATAGAAGTGGGCCTGAGGTCAACGTGCGCCGGTTCAGCCATTAAGGGAAACAGATTCTCCTCTCTGTTCTACATGCTGTTCCGGCATCAAAGTTTCATGGAGGGGTTTGGACCTCAGAGCGGGCCTGGGTGACTTTGGGGATAAGCGGAGGAAAAAAAACAAAAAAAACAGAGGGGCCACATTGTGGCCCTGCACTTCCACCGGAAGGATATTATAACCCCACCATTTAATTTCGCCAACTATAGCAACTCATTTATAAAAATAATTAGAATCATCAGCGCTCATAATTCTAATGTTCTTAATTGCTGTTAAAAAAATTATTTTGTCCAATTTTTGGATTTTTGTTCATTGAGTCATGGGTCGCACAAAGTGAGGGCTGGGGCCACATGTGGCCCCGGGGGCCCACCATTTACCCATGCCTGACCTCAAGGGAGGCCACTGTGGGCGGAAAACCCACACGATGACATCAGAAGGAGACGATAAAGACTCCGCTTTGTAGGAAGGGAATGAATTCCCCCGTTTGAGGGGATGAAAAAAAAATTGCTCAGATGCTGTGAGAACGTTGCAAAACATAGTCCAAAGTAAAAGATCTGGTTCCAAACAATAATGTCACTGACAATTTCTAAAATGTCATCTTTCTTTCCAATGTTCAATCGTGCATACATTCACCATGTGTCTGGCCATTAACCCACCCTGAACAACGAGCAGCCAAACAAAGGACACTCAGAAAAAAGGTCAGCAAGCTTAATTCCCTGAATTACAATTTGACTGCCATTATTTCCTCTAAAAAAAAAACCATAAAGGATCCAGTCCAGAACCAAAACCATCCATGTGTCTTCCAGCTAATGATCTGCGATTCACAAGTTATATTACGACGGGTCAATCAAAAAGATCTTTAAATGAAGTGTGGAAAGAAAATTGTGAATATTAAACGTACAAACTGTGAAATATTAGGTGGAGCCAAAAGATGTTGTTTTGAAAAATAAAAATAAAAAATGTATTCTTTTCTCTCACTTTCTAGTAGTTTAAAAAAAAATCCTGCCGATTTTTCTGCTGGCTTTAAATCACAGCACCGTGTGAAGCCATTTTTAAATGCAACCACGGTATCTTTGCTGCGGCTCTATGTTTAGCGTCACACGACTACACAACTACACAACAGCCAAACCTTCCCACAGCCATCACCCACCCAAGATTTTCTCTCACAAAATTAAAGAGGCCGTCTGCCATCTGTTCTACTTTTCTAGGCCTCAATAACAAAGTCCACAAAACTGAATATGCGCCTCAAAAGCAACTATTTCAAGAAGCGTCATTCCTTGATAATAAGAGTGTCAGCTGAGATTTATTTCTTTTTACTTTTAGTTGTTATTTGATGAGCCCAAAAAAGGGAACGCTTCCCTTTTTGGGGGGGGTTTGGACTGAACCAAAAAAAAAAACGAGCATTCGTCTGAAGTCTAACATTTGCGGAGGCCGTTGTTTAAATCTTGAAGTTCGAAAGTCGTACAAGTGAACATTAAAAAGTCAAAACATCAATAAGTGACCAAAAAAAAAAAAAACTTCTTCTTCTGTGGTCCCCTGCTGCGCGGCTCACATCCCATTTCCCTCGGGGGTGTTTCTAACACTGAGCGTCCCTGCTCTGATTTCCTTCATCTCCGCCAAACTGCGGGCAAATTGTTTGCAAATTAAATAATTCACTCCCAAAGATGTTCAATGTTATCCTTTGCACTTTGCAGAAAAGGAATCTGCAACTTAATCAAAAAAAAAAAAAAAAATCTATTTAACATTACACAGAGATTCTCTTCTTTAATTCTCTCCGTGCTTCCTCCTGGTCGTGTTTCCACAATGTGACGTAAGCCAGTTACAACCTGACCCCAGTCTATAACCTTTAACTGCTTATTAATTAATTCGCTATAAAAACAATAGAACATAAAGAGAGAGCGGACGCTACAAACCGCCGCCGTGCGGTAAATGTGTTTTTAAAGTTCCATCACTCAGGCCGGGGGAGCTCCATTTTCACATTCCGTAGAACGGGGGGGGGGGGGGGGGGGGGGGGGCTGCCTCCTGGTGCCAACGAGGGTGAAACGGGCCTAAGACCTTTTCTTTTTTTTTACTGAGCCATTATCCTATCAATAATGAAGCAGCCTTGACATCAAAGTGAACACATCCCACTCGCTCAGGCTCCTGGATGAGAGCCTTTCTGCGTCCGGGCCCTCTGACCCTCTTTTCTCTTTCATGTTTTGGGCGCTTTTTTTTTTTCTCGTGGAGAGGAATCACCGCCGCGCTCACACATTCAGGAATCCAAAAAAATCACTGCACCTGACTTAATTGATGAAGGCACTTTCAATCAGAGGGAAAGCTTTAATCAGAGAAATCAGCTGCTGCAGGGTTTTGGTGAGAATGGGGAGGGGGGGGGGGGGGGGGGGGGGGGGGGGGGGGGGCTTAATTTTTGAAATGTTGCTGGTTCTTTACCGAACAAATCTAAACCACAGAGAAAGAGCTTCATGGGAGAAAGGAAATCATAAGAAGACGCCAATCAAAAGCGAAGAGAAAAAAAACTAAAAAAAAAATTTCCGCCAGGATTAACAGTAATGTGTCATAGCAGCTTATTCCCCCTGTTTCTTAAAATCTGAACCAGATTTATGCAGATTTTGAGTCTACATGGAGCCCCTTTCTTTCTTAACTGATGCTGTGAAGGAGTAGAGACGTGACTGAGTCACTCGCACACGGTGACTCAGTCCACCCTCCACAGTGGCTCTTTGAAATGTGCCGCTGTGCTCCTGAACAAAGGCAATAATGTCTCTGTTGTGGTATCTGGGTGGAATGGGATCAATCAGCGGTCGGGCGGAGGATCAGCCCGCGCGTGTGTGTGTGTGTGTCGTGTCGAGCCGAAGGTGGCGGCCGCCATGAGCCTGATGTAGATCAGAAAGACTCTGGGTTCACCAGAGGAGACGAGGGTTTCACACACTATCGGCCCCCGGGCCATCAGTGACCCTCCGTCCCCCCGAACAAGGAGTCATTACGGAGCTCGGAGGGGGGACCCTAATAGACTGACTGGGAGAAAGGTGCTCACTGGGTGGTGGTGGCGTGTCTCTGTGTGAGGAAGAAGAAGAAGAAATACATAAAATGGGAGAAAATACCAAAACGACTCCATTTCAACCAATGGTGGGCTCTGAGTCATCGGATTGGATTGGGTGATAACATAGCTGATGTTTGCTTTTAGAGAAATGAAAGAGCACTCAGAGGCTGGAGAAAGTATTCACAGCCACGGTAATGTTTTTTTGCACAATTTTTGTCAAAGGGTTCATTTTAAATAGATATACTGTATATATATATATATATATTTTTTTAATCGGTAATCAATTAAGGCAATTTGTGAGATGTTCTTCTTTTTCTTCTTCCTCAAGGACTTTGTTTTTTTTCCCAGGGGGAAGAAGCACCCACATATCCTGATTTCAGCCCCATGATGCCTGGCTGTAGGGATGGTATCAGCCAGTTGATGAGTGATACCCAGTTTTCAGCCCACAGATTCAAGTTTTTGTCTCATCAGACCACAGGATATATATATATATTTTTTTTTCCCCAACTCCTGGGGACCTCTAAATGCCACTTGGGCAAACTCCAAGGCTGCCCGTCATATGCCTTTTACTCAAAGTGGCTTCCGTCTCGTCCCCCTGATATACAGGCCTGATTGATGGACGTCCTTCAGACATCTTCTGCAGAGGACTTCTTCAGCTTTTGCCACAGAAACCTCCAAAAGTCAGCTCCGTGACCAAAGTCCTTCTGAAAATGGACCTAAGAGTCAAATCTACAAATCCTAATGAGACTTAGAAATCACAACGAGTCACCACGTTGCTCGGAGGCTTTATCAAAGCTCCGGAATTGAATCTACACATTTATCACAGCCATAAACCAAGAGGTTGTCACACCCTGTGGCTTCTGTTGTGACCTTATATTCACAGATTTTATGGATTCCCTTTAATCTGCAAAAAAAAACTTGACACGGCTCACCTCTCTTAGGAATACTGCATCAGTGCGTCAGAGAGAGAGAGACAAAAAAAAACAAGCCTTGGGCACTTAAAATAAGTCGAAATAAAAGAAAAGGAAATTGAAACAAAGGTAAACTCCGCTGCTAAGCCTTTCCATCCTGAGATTTAGATAAACGAGCTTCCACTGTAACGGCCCACAAGCCACTTCTGTATTTGGAATTAGGAAAAAGGCCCTAAGTGGGAGCTTAGTCATCGCCACAGTCTGACATCACCTCCACACTCTCTCTAAAGCCGGTGGCCTGACAGGCCATCAATATATCCAGGCGCGTTATAATGGCGGTGGGAAACGGCCAACCAAAACAGGAGGTTGGAACAAAGTCCAAAATCACCGCCAGGTGGGTGTATCCTGAAGCCAGTGCAAGGAAAAAAAAAATAAAAAAAAATAAAAGTTCCATTATCATAATCATGTGCTGTGCTTACGACATGAAGGACGTGAACTCATGCCGGCAGATAATGCTCCGACAATCAGCGGTGTCGGCGGAGGCAGTTAGAGGGGGAATCTAACGGAGGGATGAGTCAGTAAAAGCAAAAGAGAGAGAAAAAAAAAAACTTCCATTAAAAAGTCAAATAGCAAATCCCCACCGTGGAATTACTGAGCGGAGGAGAGATAGCCTGTCACCGTGGAACGGCTATAGCTTCACTTCATAAAGACGGAGTGCACGCGCACACAACACACACACACACACACCAGGGCCGCTTACTCAACACTGCGCATTGTGTAGTTTGTATTTGTTGTCGGCGGACTCCACTAAGAAATCCGATTTTTCCTGCAGCAGTCTCATTTGGTGCGCATCAGATATCCTTCCCCCCTCTTTCACTCGGGTAAACAATGGCGGAGGAGATGGAGCCGGTGACTCTGTTCCCCCGGTGGGACCGGTGCAGTCCGCTGCCGTATGAAAGTTTAATCAAAGGCAGCAGGAGGAGGTGGTCTCTCCGGAGAGAGTGAGAGAGGGGGGGGGGGGGCCACAGACCAGCAAAGCCTTGGCGAGAGGTCTTATATCAAATTTAGAAGCCATTAGGATTTGCTAATACCAAGCAGCGGCCAATGCCACCAACAAATGAAATGCTCCGCCTCATCGAGGAGTCCCACCGGACGGCGGCCAGCCAGAGGCCAGGGCCCCTGGAAAATCTCCATAAGCATTTATGTATTTATTTTATTTTTTTTTTTTAAATCCAGCATAATGAAAGATAAACAACCAGGAAGCAGGATGGAAGGATGTTTAATAACCCGCTGGACTTCCCGCGTGGCCCCAGGTAGCGCCGTCCTTTCCCCCCTCAAGGGAGGCCTGTGTCAATACGGACTGCGAAGTGCTCAATCAAGAGCGACGAGTGCAATAAGAAAGATTAAAAGGGGTTAATAACACGGCCGCTTGTGAAGGAGGATCTTTCATAGGGAGCGAAATCACCGTGAAGCCCAAATCGGGATCGTGGGAGGCAGAGTTTCAGCCTGTTGCAAAATATAGCGAAACTGCTGCACAAAGGGAGTTTTAGATCATGCGTGGTCACCACTGTGCTGTATATGAGAGCGAAGAGATAAAAACAACTGCCAATTAGGGGAGAGATGTATGTGTCAGTGTGGGAGGCCGAAGCCCCCACACACCGCACTCTGGGGCGGGGGGGGTGTTTGGAGAAAAACACACGATCTGGATGGCACGCATCAGGTCAGAGCCGCAACATCACACATTCAGTCCAAATGATATTTTTAGCAGTTTAAAAAAAAATAAAAAATAAAAAAGAAAGAAAAAGAAGACTTTCCAGCAAGAATCCATTGAATTGATCAGGAAGGCTCTGGAATAAAGGGGCAGCGATTTTGCTCTACGTGTTCATTGATGCTGTTTTAAGTCAATGCTTCTCAGAATTATTATTATTATTTTTTTACCTTTATTGCAAATTTAGACTTTTGTTGGGTGTTGCAGTCAGTTTTAAAACTTTAAAGCCTAACACAGAGGTAGATTATTTATTTTATTATTATTCATTATTATTATTATTCATTATTATTATTATTATTATTATTATTATTATTATTATTATTATTATTATTATTATTATTATTATTATTATTATTATTAATAATACTAGTTTAATTAGTTTTATTATTATTATTATTATTAATAATAATAATTTAATTAGTTTTATTATTATTATTATTCATTTAGAAATATTTCTCAGAATAGTTATAAAAGAAATATTGACAAGGGAAACTGTTGCCATGGATACTTGCAAAGATTTGCTTGGCACCTTCGTCATTCTTAAAAACCGGGATTAAAGGGGCCAAAACGAGTGGAATAAACAAGGCACTTCAAAAGCAACAAATGAATTTACAATTACTGATTTGCTTTCAATAAAAAAAAATTATATTAAAAGACACGTTCCTGGTTCAGCTCATCGCTCCACAGAGATAGTCAAATTCTGAGGTGACAATGGGAAACGTAGTAAAAGAAAAATCCTATCAAACAAACCATCACTGCACTACCACAGTGTTGTTAAAAAATAAGGTCAAGGCAAGTCACAGATTACACAGCAAAGGCAAAAAGCAAAAACGGAACGTTTTCAAAGAACATCTGCACAAAAAACTTTTTGGAGGACGAAATGTTTAAACACAAAAATCTTAAAGCAGAATGTGTTCTTTGTTGCCGCCAACAGGCACTTGATAACTCGGTCTGCTTAATAACAAAAAAAAAATCTCTGTATAAAGACATGCATTCAATTGCACATCAAAACAAATCAAGGAGAATGAGACTACACTTCAATCTGACCCTCTATTTTAAAAACAACCTCATATTTTTGGATGGCAGAATGGATGGCAGATCCGCTCTAAGAGCCAGAATGAGGATAAACAAAAATGTGCCCAATAAACACACAACTTAGTGTGTAATCTTAAAAAAGCAAATTTGCAGCACGTTCCCCAACCGTCCGGTGGTTAAAGGTCGGATATAGATTTCCAATTCGCCGCGGCACCTGACCATGAATAAGAAAAAGCCTGCAGTCCTGAAATGGGAGCGTTATCGCCTGGGTTATCCAATTGTCGACTTTAAGCTGGACGTCGTCAAAGCCCGAACACACAATCCGCACTGGCGTGAGTGAGTGAGTTTGACAATGATATGTGTGTGTGTGTGTGTGTGTGTGTGTGTGTGTGTGTGTGTGTGTGTGTGTGTGTGTGTGTGTGTGTGTGTGTGTGTGTGTGTGTGTGTGTGGGGACGGAGGGCGTGAGAGGAAGTGGCTGAGCGAAAAGTGATGGATGGTGCAGTTGTGAATTGACTTCATTAGTTAAATGGTCCCTGGCTTCTCGCGTGTGCGCGCGCACGCGTGTGTGTTTTTTTTTGTGTGGCAGAAACTTTCCGCCATGCCTCAGATGTGAAATTAAATCAGTGCCGCCGACTCATCGTCACAGCACTAACGAAGGCCTCAGAAAGCATCAACTCCTGCTGTTATTTCATAAAAAAATAAACATTCCATCACCATTTCCACATTTAATTTCTAGCCATTCTGATTATTCCCAAATAATGACCTCATTTACATAAACTGGATCGTTATGGAGTGTTGGGAACAGGAGGAGTCTGAACAAGCGAACAAACACAGCGTTTAACCTTCCTTCCCCACCCCCGGAGACTTCACATACATACTTAATGATAAGGCCCATTTAACAGGTGCACCCAAGGAGGTTTCCATAAAATCTCCCATAATGCCTCTGTCATTAGCCTATATGTTGTGTCTTACTAGCTGCTGAAAGCGTTCCTAATTGTGTAATAGTAGCCAAGTAATTTACGAGGAGAACGTATTTCTTTATTTTTTCCCCCAATACAGTTATGTATAAAATGCTTCGGCTGTTTTATTTTGATTTTTTACGATGCCACACAGCTCAGCTGATAAGGAGGAAAAGTTATTTGATCAATAAAAAATAAATATAAAAACAAAATAATAAAAAATCACAGTCACGTTGTTAGGCAGATTACCTGTGTGGAAAAATTAATCTCAAACCTAGGACCGTACTAAAAACTTGGCAGACACACAGACACCGGATTTCCAAAAAAAAATAAAAAATGTTATGCACATGCTTCCCGTTTGATTTTATGCACAAGATTCAGATTCTCAGTTGAGACCTGGCATGGAACCAACCATTTAAACTTGAACCTAATTATAATTAATTCAACTTAATGCATAATGAAGACCAATTTATATTATATGATACACACAGACACACTGATTCTTCAGCATTATTGCGCCGTTTAGGGAAATTATGCCAAAGATTATCAATGAGCAACTTTTCAAATGGTTATTTAACCCACAGGAAGTGATTTGGTGTCACTATCTATCATTACATAAACTTTTCTCTCTCCCAGAGACCTTGTGCAGGCACATATGTTGTCATTTCTCCCACAAAGAAGGGGGGGGAACACTTCATATTTAATGCCTCCTGCTCCTCCTTCAGGTGCACACACGCGTCCGATCCACTTAGCCGTAAAGTGTAATTTTAATTCTTCCGTTTCCCGGGGAGGGCTAAGAGTCTCACCTTTGCGGGTGGAGCTCAGAGATAATATCACAGGTGGCTCAGACGGCGGGGGAGCCCCAAATCTCTATTATCAGCCCGGGGGGAGATGCAGTGAGAGGAGGAGGAGGAGGAGGAGGAGGAGGCGGCAATATGGTGAGTTTAGTTTCACCTGGCCTCACAGTTTGACCTCTGGACCGTGTGTCAACTCCTCCAGAAGAGCTGGAAAATAATTAAGGAGCAAAAGTCTCCCTGAATGGAGAAGTGGTTTCCAGTAATGACCAGCATGTTAAGTGGTGGTCAGGGTACTTATGCACATTTGATGCCTAGTGATACAGAGGAAAAAAAATCAAAAATAAGAAAAATAAGAAGATAATTGCAAATTAGCACAAGCTGAACTTTAAGTATTGCGGATTTATAAACTCCTTTTTGGCTATGGCCATCTACTCCCGATATGCATTTGCAGGTCTTTTTTTTCTTTTGGACAGGAACAGGAACATACATCAGATGTTCACCCAGGTGAACCATGGGTAATGCCCAGCACTTTCCAGTCTGGCGTGGACGGCCACAGTCCATCTACCGCAGAGAGCAGACAGGAAGTGATGCTGTGGCAGGAGGACGGTGGTGAACAACGGCCAGGTAATACAAACGTGGACTATAAGCATCCATGGAGAAAATATATATTTTTTTCTTTTGGACAGGAACAGGAACATACATCAGATGTTCACCCAGGTGAACCATGGGTAATGCCCAGCACTTTCCAGTCTGGCGTGGACGGCCACAGTCCATCTACCGCAGAGAGCAGACAGGAAGTGATGCTGTGGCAGGAGGACGCTGGTGAACAACGGCCAGGTAACACAAACGTGGACTATAAGCATCCATGGAGAAAATATATAGGATATATATATATATTCCTCTATAAATTGCGTTCCTTTTTTTTTTTTTTTTTTTTCCTTCTCAGCAGTGTGGAGTAGTTCATCACGCGTCAAACTACAGTTTGGCCTACAGGAGCCTGACGTTTGAAGTCCGTTTCTGATGGACGCGACACAAAGTGGGCTCTGGAGGGCCGCAAAAAGTAATGAAAGGCCGCGTTAAACTTGAAAAGAGTTTCAGAAGCCGGACCGGGGGAGGAATGGAGGGCGAAAGTTTAAAAACAAAAAAAGAAAAAAAAACAAGAGAGGATGAAAGGAGCGGATGAGAGAACAGAAGGCCGGGGAGAAAACGAGAAAGGGAAAGAGGAGGGCAAACTTCGACTTTCTTTCTTCTTTTTTTTTTCCCCCCGCTGACCCGCTTCCTCCGCTCCGCTGCCCTCCACCGCCCCCCCCCCAACCCCCCCCTCCCCTCCCCCTCTGGGCAGCCAGGTGGCCAGGCTGGGCACAGACGGCCCTCCTTCCCTCCTCCATGCTGGCCCTGCTGGCCCGTCCAAACACGCCGCAGCCGTGGTGGGAGGACACCGGCCAGACGTGCTACAGAGGGAGGGAGGACGACGGCGTTTGATGGCCTGGCACGCGCTCACCTCCCAACACGGGCCTCCTTCAAAAGATAGTGACACGGACGGAGGAATTTCAAAGTTGGTTCATTTGGTGTCAATTGGAATTTCGAAAAATCATATCTGTTAGATTACGCATAGATTGGTTTGCGTTTTTTTTTTTTTTTTTTAATAATCTGGAAGATCATTTTCCTGCAAGACTGGTTATTTTTGTCAAAACTCTTGATATTTAAAGCCCTTCTTACACAAACATATGCAAATTCCCTAAGCACTGCCAAATGATGAGGAGATGCATTCACGGGAGGTAAGAAAAAAAAAAAAAAAAAAGTTTGACAAAGACAACATCTTCAATATTGGATACAGGCCAAAACAAGGAAACTTCAATCACTGTTCTGGGAATTAAATACAAATAAATATCAATATTCCCAAATGCAGCCACCTGCATCACAAAGTGATCAATCAAGAGGGATTTTTTTTTGACCCGAAGTCCAAAAAAAAAAGCCCGACCTCACAAATCTTGCGGTCAGTGTTTCGTTAGGCCGACTCCTTCTGCTAGGTTTGTTTTTCTCGATGCATCAGCTCCTGTCTGCTAACAAGCTGCCACGCTGAATGAGTGACGATGAAAGAAATGGAAAAAAAAACAAAAAAAACACACACACAATCTGGGCTGTTCATAAAGAAATATTAGAAATACAGATAGACTGTGAGCGGCGGTGAAAAATGCATTTTACACTCGTGTGTGTGTGTGTGTGTGTGTGTGTCCACAGGAGGCGAGAAGATGCGATAATGCAACTGCCGCTTATACACTTATAAAGACATTTTCAGGAGCCGCTATATCCTTGTTGAGAATGCACAGCTCTGCTGGTTTATGTGGGAAGAATAAGTCGGCACTGTCCGGCCAGAACACTGTTCAGTAATCAATCCACCTCCAGCAACCCGAGGACACGTCCCGGTCAATACAGCTTTACTCGGGTCCAAATCATATATATTTTTTTTTTGGTTCAGCTTCAACAGGGTACAGCGCACCCCAAGGCGACCATCTGTACTTCCACGGCAGATGTCTCATCCTACCGCTCCATCATCATCATCATCTGGGAGTCCTCTGGCCCTGGGGGGGGCCGAAGGCCGAAATCAGAGCGAACAACACACCGCCGGCCCATTCAGGACAAAACTCAAGAGGTCGTCTGCGACCGACTCCGGAGACAAAAGGCTCCATTCACTGCGAGGCATGCAAAAAAGAAAAAAGAAAAAAATGGAGATGAATGGAGTGAAAAAGGAAAAAAGCCGGAGTCTTGTTTTTCTGCCAAACATGAATATGGCTCTGTGTAATGTGATGTCAACGCAAAGGACACCGGGGTCGCTCAGAGACGTGACATGTGGACAGCCAGTTATTGACGAGAGGCAGAGACGGGGAAAAAAAAAATGAGGAAGCTGCCCATGACGCCGCCTGGCTCAAGCACAAAGTCGCCTGGCGGTACTATTTAACCTTCGCAGGCGGGGGGGAGTTTTGCTTTTGACCACCTTTAAAATTTCGTCACCGCTTATCTCCGAATTACTCGTGGTAACAGTGGCGGTGGTTACGCTGGTGGTGTTCAGCCGTTTTGCCTTTCTTTCATTTTTTTTCTTTTCTTTTAAATTTCGCTTCTAGCGTGCATTTAGTGACTATTTAAAAAAATAAATAAATAAAAGTCGGTTAGGCAGCGTGATCCATCCAGGAAGAACATCTTCCTCACCTCAGTTACATTACGACTGAGGCACTGCGGTTTGTGCAGCAGACAAAAAAAAAAAAAAAAAAAAACTCCAATGAAAAAAAAGGAAAAAGCTGCAGTGTGCAGGACGATAATTGGCTTCGAAGCAGAGCCACTCGAGTAAAGACGCAGCTCAGGCAACTCCCGCGATCTGAGAAACCAATGTTCAAAAGCGAAAAAAAAAAAAAAACAATTGCCGCCTCGTTGCATCAGTTGGATTTCGGGTCCACGGCAGGGTTGCCGTTAAATTCGTCATCCCCAAAGCTAACAAGGTCCTCAAAAGTAAAACAAAAAAACAAAAAAAAAAACAAATGCTCTGAGAAGTGATTGATCTCGCTGCGGCACAAACACCGGTCTCCCGTTTAAAAAAAATTAAAAATAATAATGAAAACGATTGGAGAGACGCGGAACCAGCGGGTTCTCCTCCTCTCTGCCCCGTTTAGTGCACTGACTTAGCTAAAACACATTTGACTGGATTAATCTGCTCCGCCTGGAAGGTGAAGATAAAACGTTCTTCAGGCTAATATCAGCAGGAAGGACGAGGAGGGGGCAGGCTAATATCAGCAGGAAGGACGGGGGGGGGGGGGGGGGGGGGGGATAATCACGTGGAGCAAAACTGGATCAGAGACATTGTGATGATAATTATTTATCCTTCGTCAAGGTCGGGATTCTCTCCTCGAGTCGTCTTAAAAACTTTTTGGACGTTAGACCAAATCATCATACTGTAGATTCCGCAGCTTAGTTTTTTCCTCTCTTAATGACTATCTGCCAAAAAAAAAAGCGACAAAAAGCACAAACAACAAAAAAGAGCGAGCAAGGTCAACTCGGCACTCCGTCAACGACCCCAGATGACTAACAGGCCCAGATAAAGAACAATGATTAATTGGTCGGGCGCGTCAATGCGAGGCAAGGACGAGGCTGCGACCCACTAATCAGGCCTCAGCAGGAGCTAAATGGGATGCTGCCATTCCTTTTAACACCAATTCACTCTCATCACTGGGTTGGTGCAACACACTCTGTGGCACGCACCCATTTTATTTTATTTTATTTTTTTAAAGCCTCATGCCATGACATCCTTCTTCAGGTCGGGCGACAATAGAACGATACCCGCTCACCCAGCCCTCTATTTATTTTCTTTTTTTTTTCCAGGTTCCTGTTTTGAGGGTCGGAGCCGGAGCCGGCTTCATTTCCTCCGACAGCGTGAGGGAAGCCGAGCAGAGAGGAGGAGGAATATTTTTAACCAAGCAGCCACCGCTGATGAATCACCGCGGCAACCTTCGCTTTCTCCAGGGGGGCGCTCCCTGACGGGCGGGGTGAGAGGTGCTTGTTTTCGGGATGGACGAGGAGCAAAGCCACTTACCTAGAAGAAGAAGAAGAAGAAGAAGAAAGGGAGACAAAAGAAGAGGGGAAAAAAAATGGTAAATCATCCCACATATATGAAGATTTAAAGCACTACAGGACCAAAAGCCACGAGGCGTGAATAAAAGAGAGGCGCACGTCACACAAATAATTTGTCCAGGGAAAAGGAGTTCTTCAATAGCAATATCCCTGCAGGATGTGAACACTAAGTAGAAACTTTCATGCACTGCCACTTCCGCCACAGTTTAAATTGTCATTGCCGGTACAAGGCACAAAAGCACACAACTAATACACAAAATCTCTGGATCTCAAAGAAATAATACCATTTCTTCTTCTTATTATGATAAAGGTGTTATTTGGGGTTTGCCGATATTCAAGGCATTTACAAATAAAGAATTGTCTCTGGACGTGCCTCAGAAAAATGTCTTTATTTATTTTGCGGTTTTCCTTTCACTGGAACAAAGAGAGAGGGAGCGAGTGTAATCAGAGCCATGTTTTGGTTTTCACGGCTCACTGATCGACAATGATGAGGCGTCGTCTTTCTGAAGCCCAACAATCCACCGCCACTCTTTGTTGTGGTTACGGCTCAAATGAGGTAAAAAAAAAAAAAAGCTCCAACTTAATTGTTCTGGCAGGTAATCAACAAGATAAAGAAAGATAATTGACTTCAAGCCACCAGATCATTCCAGATACTTTTTCTATCAGATGTCGATGGGATGGCGGTGAGAGAAAAAAAAAAAAAATAGACAACAATGGGCAAATCCAAAGTGTCACAGAGTCTCTGTGACGGAGCCTTGGCTTCTAAATGTGTAAATATCAGCTTTGCGCATGCATAAAGGGTAAAAAAAAATCACTGCAGAGGTCTGATGGATGCCAATTAATCCATCTGCCCAATTCCGACTCAAAATTCCTCTTCCTGTGCATGATTTATTCTTCCACACCACACATCAAACACATGCTCCAAGGGAACTGGGAGTATAAGGCTTTATATACAGTAATCTGTATTACAAGGGTGATGTGTTTTTTTTTTTTTGGCTTTGGCTTGCCTCTTTCATTCCGATGGCAAATTTCACCTGTGTGGATTGAAGTGTGCGGGGATTGTAAACGCGTTGGGGTCCTGCTGCCCTGAAATATCAACCGGGGGACAATACAGCGCACACAGAGCGCAGCGATGCCCATAACGCGTCAAAAAATCTACGATTTGTGTGATACGAGTTGTTGTTGAAGCCAGGCGAGAAAATACACAGAGTGGTGCCTCCCAAATACTCACTTACAGGTATATCCCATTGAGGCTTACACAAATTAATGTAATTATAAATAAATAAATAAAAACATGAATGTAGAATGACTAAAGATGTTTTTTTTTAAAAAAAATTTGGTGAAATGTGTCATAGTTACACCTCCTGCATGACCTAACGTTCAGCAAATAGCATGTACAACTTTTATAATTTCCACAAAGAAATGACAAAAAGTGGGAAATGGGACAAACAGCCACGTTCTCCCGGTGGGTGATTGGTGGACAGTGGATGGAGGAAAAAAAATGACAATGCCCGATTTTTATTATTAAAAATTAATTTGCAATGACATGATGCACTGAGCTGTGTTATGGTTTGTTCAGCACTACTGTTGTCATTGTTTATTTTGTGTTTTTTTTTTCCAATTTATTCGTGTTTCCTTAAAAAAAATTAATAAATAAAATCACACAGGCCTACTGTATGAAAAAAAAAAAACAATTTGCTGGCAGGGGGACAATTAAATCAGGAAAAGAAAGGGACAAAGAAAGGTCGTCACAGCTGATATTTTGGAGATGATTCTTTTTTTTCTTTTTTTTGGAGACCATTCTTTAACTTGTATTGAAATGTGCTGCTTTTGTGGAACGCTATTCAAGAAAAAACTTGGCAGACACGAATGCAAGCCCAAACAGCAGTTTGTGTCATACCAGGCATGCAATCTTCACGCTGTTATAGGCAACAACAAGTGGGAGACGGTGTAGGTACGGATTCGGGCGTCTGGTGTTTGTCTTTGAGTGCAACAAAATAGGAACAGACAGCAGAGGAAAAAAATAAAAAAAAATACCCCACCACCACCACCACCACCACCACCACCCTATCCTAATCCTCCCGTCTCGCCTGGCTCCTCTGACAGGAATAATATCTATCTAACTCAAGCGAGCATAAAACACGGTTAATCAGTTGTGTGGCCATCTATCATGCTGGCAGCCACATATGGCTGCTGGGGCTTAAAAACTGCAGAGAGACTTAACCCGTGAGGAGGTTTTTCGGGGTCAGGTCACGCACCGATGCACTCCCCGGTACTGTATGTGCACAAAATCTCGCACAAGTGAATTTAAAGGTTGTTTAAATGGTTGTCACATACCATATTACCTAATCCATCGCGTAACTTTTTAATCTTTTTCATCTAAATATACTGTAGCCACTGTACACACGCATATTCAGCACTGTATACTTTTGTGCTTTTGCACAGCTTTAGTTTATTCTTTATTCAGTTCTTTTCATTTTCTTTACTGTTTATTCTCTGCTGCTGCAACGCCGCAAATGTCCCCTTGTGGGACAATAAAGGAAGATCTTATGTTATCTTAAAGAATAAAACGACAAAAAATAGAAATATCCGAGCAGGTTCTTCAACTACAGCACATTTACGCTATTGT
>JAFBJU010000950.1:436020-446472 GCA_016785305.1 Colistium nudipinnis | reverse complement strand
ATTAAATAAAAATATATAAATTATTATTATTTATATTTATATTTGTAACTGTGTCTATTTTCAGGAACAAGCTCCAACTCCATGTCAGACCTTCTCCCATTCTCACTCAAGAGAAAACCCAGTGAAGGAATCTCACTTCCATCATCCCTTTGTGCATCAGTCATGCTCACAGCTCTGGATCTGGATCATGCACAGAGGCCGAAGCGTACTGTATGATATATATAGATATATATAGATATAGATATATAGATATATATATATATATATCGACAGATAAATCAAGAGCTGGGCTTTTCCCTCCTCACCCTGAGCCGGTCCTCTGGGATTCGGCATTCCTGCCGACTCTGCACAATTCCAAATCCATGGTCCCATCCTGCCTCTCAGGTGGTTCACGTCTCTTATCTACTACAGTCTTCCTGCCTTTTGAGGTTGTTTTTGCAGACATGTCCATTAGTGCACTCCTGTGTCCCATAATGCACAGACAGGTGGACCAAGTTCTACCTCTCCAAGAGTAAAGGGTAAAAAAAATAAAATAAAAAGGTCTCAATAAGATCTTGTTCACATTTAAACTTTGAAAGTAAAAATGATGTGTCATCAGCTAACTCACACACCTCAGCCATGTTGTTTTCACACACCTATCAGAATGTGAAAATATATTCAGCGTTCACCTGTAAACTCCCAGACGCTGTGAGATATTGGATGTTTAAAAATGGAACGAGTCTCCAAGGAAAGTTCACACAGAGGAAAACTTGATGCTTTTGGAGCCAGTATTCCTTTTGGCGATTATTAAATAACAGTGTGCGTTTTATTTTTGTGGGCTAATTCATGCCAGGAATTGTATTATGCTGAAAAAACAACAACTGCAGCTGTGTCTGCTATTATCCTCCAATTTCGAGATGGAAAGAAAAGTCTCACTTTATCATCAGTCTCATGGAATCTCAATACAGAGCGTGTGGCTTTAAATGCTGTTAAAAAAATAAAAAATGTGGCCCTCATATATATGCAAATATTCCATAAATACAAGCTGCAGCACTGAGGGCATGGCTCAAATAAATCAGTGCACCGGATGGATGGATGGATGGAAACTCCAAACCGCCCCGCCTGCAGGGATGCAGCTGTTGGTAGGGAGCTCTCCGTCCCACCCACGGGCCGCGTGGCCCCCGTCAACTACACCACCAATCATCGGACAGCACTTATTTTTCTCAACAGATGGGAGGACACCCTTGCCAAAGTTTTAGAGCGGTGCCCTCCCATGACCTCTTGCAGCTCCCAGAGAGAGAGAGAGAGAGAGAGAGAGGGGCCCGTCTGCTCACCCCTGCTGTGGCCCTCTCGCAGGGTCGCATCGGGTGAGGGTGCAGCGGACGCCGAAGCCTCCTCGAGTGCGCGTACAGTTAACCACCTCAGGCTGGCACACGCGTGTGCACGGAAATGACGACGAGAGACCATGCAGATGATGTCTCATTCACTGAATGAGGTCATAGTTTAATCCGTCAGTACTTATGTTATAAAGGTGGTAGCACAAAACGGGCAACTGGTGATTGAATAATTGTGCAGGATGTTTAAAAGGATGTTGTGAATAAAATGATAATGCCAAAAAATACAACTATTTATAAATATGTATTTTTTTTTTTTGTATTATGATATTCATTGGATTGTTTTCCAGCAGAGTACAAGTGCTCTGCAGTGATTTACCCAGTCTGACCAATTAACTTGCATATTAATCCCAACAGGGCAACCTTCCCAAGATGTGAGGTCAACAATAAAAAAAATAAAAAAAAGGATCCACTCCACACAATGAGCTATCGACCTTCCCCTGCATAGCAGATGGAACGTTACTGTCCTTGCTCCACCGGCAATGAAAAGTGACAAAATGTTGTTTGGCTCTGGTGTGCCACGGTCTAAAGGGTCCCCGAGCTCTACTGGTTAAATCTTCCTCAGAGTTCCCCCAGTGGCAGGAAACAGCTGTTTCGCGGAGGCGGGGCTGAAGAATTATGCAGTTGGGGGGCAACCCCCTCGGCCCCCGGTAACACCGTGCCTCATAAACCCCCGGCCGAGAATAAAAAAAAAGTGCTGATTAATAGCTTGTGCGCATAAAAAAAAAAAAGAAAAAGCACGATGGGGTTTGGTGTATTGGAATGCAAAGCAATGCCGAGCGGAGGAAAAAGAGAAAAAAAAGAGCCGAGGCACCGACTCTGCTGTGTGTTATCTATAGAACACTCAAATACGAATTTCAAAATCGGACTCATGCAAATATATAAGTGCAATGAGAAGCTGTAAAAAGAAGAAAGAAGCCCAGCGGGGGTTTTTTACTGGGGAAATTATTTAGGCATGAACAGTAATACCCTCCATAAAATTTTATGAACTCAATTACCTTGAAAAGGCTGACTTCCTGTAGTGACACTACACTAACCTCTGTAGATATACACCAGATTTCATTATCCTGACAGGAAAATGTAGGAATTTGTGTTGTGGGGGTGGGGGGGCGGGTGTCATGAGAGCAAAAAGGACTTTTCTACTTAAGAGGGAGGAGGAAGCTGAGTGCTGACGAAATAAATCTTACAAGTTGCTAGAATAAAAAATAAAAAAATGTATGTTGTTAGTAAGTAGTTAAAACTGCACATCTGCAGACCACGCATGGCTGAAAAGTTGCCCCAACAGTGGAAAAACTCCAATTTGTGCAGTTTCTACAAATTGACAGATTTAACCTGGGGGGCCATATCGTTTTCCAAACCCAACCGGGTTTTATATTTGGTTACGGACCGCAAGATGTGAATTTACCCGTCTACCAGCCGTGGTGTCACCTCCTGGAAAAAAAAAAAAGAAATTCTCCCAGGATCCGAGAAGGTGGAGGTCACGGAGAGGTCTTCACACTCGCGCGCACACACACACACACACACAAAAAAAGTGCCAGCTATGATAAAGTACGCTGCCAAATAGCGGAAGGATTTCCGACTTGGTGGGCCCGTGCTGTATCCACAGGGAGTAAATGAAAACAAGGTTAATGC
Source organism: Colistium nudipinnis (assembly GCA_016785305.1). Classification (NCBI taxonomy): domain Eukaryota; kingdom Metazoa; phylum Chordata; class Actinopteri; order Pleuronectiformes; family Rhombosoleidae; genus Colistium; species Colistium nudipinnis. Next base: position 443,467 of record JAFBJU010000950.1, on the reverse strand, counting down.
ATTCGACTCTTATTACCCACGCTGGAGGAGAGGCCGTCAGCCGAGTCCGGAGCGAGAAAGATACGCAACACCGGATCACGCTGCTGCTGAGCAAATCTGTGCGGCTCACTCTTTGGCAATGACTCATGAATGATGGCGGGGGGGAAAAAAAACAAACTTTCTCCGCCCGGCAAAGGTAGCCCGGCCGGGAGCTCACAGGTGAACTGGCTGATGGGAAGTGGCTTTCCACAGGGGCTGGAGCCACAGCAGAGCTTCTCAATGAGCCCTACGCAAGATTCCCGATTACAAAAATCGATCTCATATGTAATGTTGTGATTTATTGTGAATTATTGCCTCGGGGGATTAGTAAGGGGGAAGAAGATGGCAAATATTATAGACAGCGCAGTTTCTTAATTTTTTTGATAGAAACAGGATGACAAGGTTAGTCTCGCCTTAAGGGAGACCTGAGTTCAACCTTAAGCTCCACTTTAAAGTCCAAAACACCTGGCTCCACTTATCGGGTCATTTAGACTGTGAAAACGTTCTATATCAAACAAAAAAGTCATTCAACCTCTTGCTGCCAGTCAGACCACGGACACTTAAAACCGCAGGAAGTCCAGCTATAAAGATCAAAAAAAAAAAAAAAACTAAAGGAATGCTGTTCCTTGCCAGCAATGATCACCCCGGCCCATTTAGCGCAATCTGCACAAATCAGAGGGAAGTGAAATTGTCCCCCAAGGTTGCCCGGCTTATAAAACAAAGGCCCATTCGTGCTCCTGTGTGTGTGTGTGACAGGTAAATGTCTCTAAAGAAAACGTCCCGTGGTGACAACATTCACTGCAGGGTGACTATTATCCCTGATTCATCATTCTCATATACTGCGGCGCTTTGCGTATTCCTCGCCTGCAGCTTATCAGCAGCAGCCATTCTCTGCTCCTCTTTTACCCCCCCACCCCTTCTTCTGTTCATTTTGTTTTCTCCTCCCTCTGTCCTGCTTCAGCACATCCCACCAGCCAAATGCTTTACCCCAGAAACCTAATGGAAGTGATTTGACTTCCGATTAATGGGGCTGACAGAGCCAAAAATGCCGGGGCAGTGCACCACTGTGCCTATTATGGTAAACACAAGAGTATCACGGAAAGAAAGAAAAGTCCCTGGGGGCTTTAGTTTCTTTGCTAACAGCAGCTGAAGAGGCAAACAAAAAAAATAAAACACATTCCTGAGGAGCGACACAAAAATGTGATATCAATATGGAAGCAAGGATATTATTATTTATTATTTATTATTTATTATTTATTGTGATGTATTATTATTATTATTATTATTATTATTATTATTATTATTATTATTATTATTATTATTATTATTATCCGGTTCATTTTATATATTTATTTATTTTTTCTAAGACAAGGTTTGATTCAGTGCTCGGGGAGGAAAAAGTGAAGACCCTGTGATGAGTTTTTTTTGGAAGGAGCTAATTAGATTGCCATTATGTCATGAAAACTCATAGAACTCGTCCCCTGGTCCTGAGGTGGTGTTTTCTTTCTCCTCCCCCTCGCCGCGCCCCCCCCCAACGTGGCCGCAAACACATTACTGCATCCAGAGTTCAGAGCTCTCCGCTCTCTGATATAGAGACACAAACTCTACAACATTGTTCTCTTCACACTATATAAATATTAGATTGTGTTTTCCAAGAATCAGGACATGGCTGCCTAGGGGGACATTCTATAAATACAGGCTACATGGCTTTTAGGCTGCTCTGTGAATTCACTTGGCTTGTCAGGAGTAACGCTGTGATTGGATCTAGCTTAGATATATATATATATTTTTTTTATTTGTATTGAAAAGCGCTGCATGTCCAAGGATGAGGTTTGTTTGCCATGTATAAACTCAAATCCAGCTTCACGGATTATACTCTGAGCTAAATGCAACGTTTTACTCGAAACCAAACCTTCTCAGAACCACTTTGACGCGTCGGATTTTAATGTGGCTGAAAATATGTCATAACAAGGGGCCGGATCTACTTTCTTGGCGTAGGAATGCGCCCAATTTCCCAGTATCATCTTTAATATGCCAAATAATGATGCCGACGATTCCAAATGACTAGTGAAAGAATAATGAGCGAGTCTCTGCTCCCCCCGGCCTCGCTCCCATACTTACTACACATCATTTTTATTCATTGAACGAGCACGCATGCCAAATCCCTCTCAAAGTTCAAGTAACCGAAGCAATTCAAATGCCATGTCGCTTTGGAGCCTCAGTACGGGCAAAGGACCTTCTCCTGCCATCACCTCTCCGAAATGGGAGCGCCGTCGCTCCTGCCTCCCAGTGCTCCAGCCAAACTGGGAGGGAAAAAAAAAGGAAAAAAAATCTGGTATGCTCCATATGCCCGGTATTAGCATAATCAGAAACAAAACAGTTACTGGCACACAATCACAGCTCACTGCGTACCCCCTCAAATCATTTAATTACGAGGCCCCAGTTGAGTATATATTTAAGCCATCATTATCTGCTGAGTGCAACTGTTGTTCGCAGAATCTGCCGTGGCTCATAAAACAGAATTAAAAGGAATGTGGAAAATATGTCTCCTCCTTCAACTCAAACCTGTTCTGGGGCCGATTTTCATTTCATACTCGAGCAGCTGAAAAAAAAAAAAAAAAAGCCTCAACAGGGGTGGCCTGCAGTAAGTTCATGGGCGATAGCTCTCCAATATCTCCCCGGGCATCTTTACTCAGCTACCGGCGAGAAATTGAAATAAAAACATGAGTGATATAATGTCGAAATGGATGAAGTGTGCTCACGAGTTGGAAAAAAAGAGGAAAAAAAAATCATCCTGGGAGTTATATATTAGGTAGACGGGATATCTGGAGCTCCTCTCTCCCACCTGAACTCACACGCCTGACACGCATTATCTTTGAGGATTCTGAAGTAGTTTGTCTGGTGCTGTATGGCAAAAAAAAAATAATAATAATAACTTGAATGGTTCATTTCATTGGGTTGTGTCGAAGCTAAAAGTGATGCTCTGACCTCAAGGACGCACAAAAGTACACATACAACTTATTTTTGTGATTTAAAGGATAACACTGCTAAAAATAAGATTGGTGGCAGAATTTTGTATTAGTGGTAAAAAAAAATATTTCGAAGAACTAAGAAATGAAAAAAGAAATGAAAGACAACCACCAATATTCCGTCAATTCCCTCGCAGAATATTGTGTCCTAGGTAGTCATTGTCTTGTCACTGTTCTCCCCTTGGAGAAGTTTCATTTCAATTCAAAGTGAGTCATGATGACTATAATCACACTGAAGTTGACTTAGTTTTGCAGCTCAAGAAAAAGTTACATTTTTTAAAATTTTTAAAAAGGAGCTGCAATACGTTTACTATCTACCTCGGCTGAAAATAAAATGGTGTATAGTTTAAAATAAATAAATAAATAAAATGATAATGTGGCAGTTTGGGGTCTATCTTTCCTTTGCACTGTATTGGGAATAAATAGTTTGGGGACATACTGTATATTGTAAAAATGCTGCTGGAGATTGTATCCCGCGTTAGGCGCACATTGCAAAGTGCACCCGGTAATAAATCTTTTGTACGTGTCTGACAAAGCTGAGCAGGAAGTTGGATGTCGTCCTGTTTCCTGAAAGCCGACTCCTCTAAGTGCCAGCTCCATCACACTGAATCAGGAGCATGGAGGGATTTTTTTTATTATTTTTTTTTTTATGCAGAGCACAACCCCAGAGTAGGAGTTTGAATCATTTATTCAGATACACAACGTTTTAATGTGAGCGTCACTGACATGCACTTTGATGCTGTATTTTTTTTGTGTGTGTGTGTCGGGGGGGGTACGACGACTTAGGGGCCGTTTTCCTGGCTCCACACCACGGCATACCTGCAGCCTGGTGGAGCTTATTAATTAATCACATAACTATGTTCCATAACCTGGGGATTACAGCGAGCGCGAGTCTCATAACCATCTGCGCACTTCTCCAACCTGAGGGCAGCTGCACTCGGTGACTCTGAGGCTGGGAAATGAAATGAAATAAACGGCAAAATCTGCATTTACATCTTTAACCTGATAAACATCCACGCATGTACTTTATGGCCCATTTCAATTATCTATTATTTTCATTATAGCGTCTTCTTGCCCCTGAAAGTGATAAAACTGCAAAAAAAAAAAAAAAAAACGCCAATCTACACGTTTTTTAAAAAATATACATATGCATAGATATGAGATGAGACCATCTGCCGAGTGGAGATGATTTGCATCTGCTGTGCACGTTCTACCTCACCTCCGAATGTGGAGATGATTCTCACACCGACACTGCAGCAGCAGCTTTTTTTTTTTCCACGTGTACGTGAAGAATAAACTTGAGACCAAGCACGGTTTCATTAAAGCAAGGAAGCTTATTTAAGATTAGCGCCAAACATTTTTCTGTGTCTCCCAGTAATATTTTTAAAGCTTGTCTTTCTCACATCATCAAGTACCCTTGGGGAATCAATTAAAAATGAAATGAATGATATCTCTTTTCCTTCGCTGCACACACACACACACACACACACACACACACACACACACACTATAGCACTTCACAGGACACGTGGCTCCATAGATTGATCTGAGACAAGAAATAAATGAGCTTTAATCTGCCTGCTATTATTGAAACCAGCCCTCAGCTGCACTGCAGCTCTCTGATGTCATCCAACTTAAAAAAAAAAAAAAAAAAAAAAAAATGTCAACAGACACCACCAATCATGGGAATTCAACGAGAAACTAGAAGCTGTACTTCACAGGAAAGTGGTCGGTGCTCATCGCTCACCTCCATCCACCATCAAACCATTCACTTGCAAAAAAAAAAAGAAGAAATGGAATTAATCCATTAGCAATTGTGAAATTCAATTTGTAAAATCTTATAAAATTAAATAAAGGAAAAGCATCTTTGAAGCCACGGGCGTTATGGCGGCAGGATGACGGATTAGGGGTCCCATTACTCACCATTTGTTATTCAATAAATCATTAATGGGCTCTATGAATAGCATAGGGCTGATGGACAAGACTTGGAGTGCGCACAAGGCAGCGGTGCTGATGCATCCAAAAAAATCTCTCCACGAGGCGGGCCCCCCGGCGCAGCCATGCATACCACCACAATGCGAATGCATAATGTATAGCAGCTGGGTGTTTTTAAGTTGCTGCCGGGTCATAGACTCTATGACAGCTTTTCACTTCAGCAACGGGCTCGTTCAATCACGCAATTCGCTCTTCAGTAGATCCAAAAAAATGGAAAAACTTAAACATGGATTGCAGGCGGCCCCTGCCAGTTGCAGTTTTTTTCTAATCGTCAAAAAGCCAAGGTATTACTCAACAAAAAAAAAAAAGGTTAATATGGTTTTCCAGTTGCTAGGTGATATTGAGTTATGCCATTCTCAGGAAAAAAAAAAAAAATTACAGGGTTTAAACTCTCTGTTTCGTGACAACTTCTGTGATTTACTTATTTTTAATTTTATTTAATTTTTTACCATTTTCAATGTCTTGAAGAGGCATTAAGTTTTTTTTTTATTATTTTTTTACAGCAGGATAAATGAATCGATTTCCTATTTATTTTGTAAAACTGGAGATTTTAGAAAGGTTAAATGATCAATATGCGGCCACGTTCCAAACTGTTATATTGACAACATCATCGTTTTTTTTTCCAAGACTCAGCCAGTGGCACAACACAAACATTGTGCAGGGGCAGGAGTGATATACATATTCGCTTTGTGCTGGTAACTTAAATCACACAGCGAGTGGCATCTTTTTTTTTTGATAAGGAGTGGCACGAATGACTCCGGATGTAAAAACGAATACATTTTCTCCGGCAATATCTCTCGTCTTCATCACGCTCCCTTTTAGGCTCGATGATGCATCTCTGTGGGAGTCTAGCTGTCACCGTGGCAACTAGCATGGTGCAGGCGACAACCAAAGACAGAAAGCTCAGTTGTGGCTTCCCACTCTCCTCCCAACAACGTTTATGTGCATTTACGTACCCCCGTCACGACTTCCCTACAACCAAGGCACAGGAAACTTAACAGTGACAAAACCGTGAATCAGGCAAATCAATGAATCAAAACGTCTGACAGAAAGAAAAGATTATTATTTTTATTTTTTTGGAAAGCAGAACAGCGAGGTGGGCCAAGTTGCCAATCAACAATGTAAAGTTTGGGTGGAGCTCGTTCAAAGAGGAACATTCCAGTTATGTAGATTACAACAATCAGATCCTAAAAATTGTCAATAACACTTGGGTTTCCGTTTCAAGTTCCAAAATCTCAATTTCACCTCCAAAAATTGGATTTGTTGTAGTTATTAATGCATTTTCCTCATATTTCAGATGGATTATGTAAAGTAAATGTCAGTAAGTTACAAACGGGGAATAAATCATTATTTACTGGCCTCTCGTTCTTTAAAAGTTTAATGATTTCAAAACCAATAAGGTCGCCTATGGATCTCTGAAGGATTCCGACGATTTGATTGGCTGCGAGGCCACAGGTGCTCCGTGGTCTGGATGGCTTCACAGGGCGCGGGAGCAGCCAGCGGATGGGAGGTGATGGATATCTGTGCAGCTGGGCTCTGCAGCAACGCCGCTATAGGACAGGCATGTTAAACACCACGTGGATGTATAAGGCCTCACTGCATCCTCACAGGGCTCCCCCCCCCCCCCCCCCCCCCCCCCCCAGGGGCCCCCCCCCCCCCCCCCCCTCCCCTACCGGCCTCAAAGTAGACTAATAAAATCCTGCACTGATAAACTGAGGATATGCATTAAGGCACTTTGGGAATCAGCCACCCCCCCACCCGTCTCTCTCTCTCCTGCTGCTGCTGGAAGACGATGCCGGGCCAAAACCAGAAGTTCAATTTCCTGCCATCATTAATCTAATCTGAAACGGAGCAAAGATGTGACGATGGCACTCCTGCCCTGTCGCATCAAAATTCCCACTTTCCCACTTTTCTTACACAGCCAAACAGAAATAACTGTGGGGAGGGGGGGGGGGATCATTTTGCATGATGCAAGAAAGCATCTTTCATTCTGAGCTGGCGTCAGATTGAGCCCTCAGACAGTCACTCACTCTCTTTGTATGAAAACACCTCTGCAGCAGCACCTCGCTCTCCAGCGCTCCCTCGCTCTCCTTCTCCCCGCAGCCTTCCAGACAGATAAATGTGAGGGAGTCAGACTGAATGAGGTTTTCTCGAATGATCCTACTTCCACACCAGCAAACCAATTACCATGACTAAGATAAACCCCTCCAGCAGCACCACCACCACCCTCCACCACCACCACCTCTTTCCTGGCAGAAAATAGTCAGCCATTGTTGTAGCTCTGCGTTTCTACCGTACCCGCCAGATGTGTATAAAGAGACAGGTGTTAGGAACAGGAGGATCTCTTTGTTGCAAAGGCGGCATATGAGCCTCAAGACTGACAAACACACTCAACTTTTAGTCAA
>JAFBJU010000950.1:353874-435838 GCA_016785305.1 Colistium nudipinnis | reverse complement strand
GTTTGGGTTTGGGGGTTTCCCCCCCCCGCCCCCCCCCCCCCCCCCCTGCCCCGAGGTACAAAGAGAGAGAGAGACAAAAAAAGTCACTTTCTGCTTCTCCAACATGACACGGAGAGACGCACATAAGCATAGACGGCCGAAACACAGAGTGCAATTTCCTCCCTAAAAAAAATTCTGACATTTTCCATCCAGCCACTTCATTAGCATTTTTCCTCTCCGTTTCTTAAAAGTGAGAAATGTCACGACCGTGCCTGTGGGCTAAGAGTCGCAGCGCCGTGTGATGAGTCGGTCTTGTTTTGGTGCCAAACTTGAGGGCAGGGACCAAAGCAGCCTTTGATTTATCCCTTCTTGCCATACTTCCAACTCACTTCATGATGAATGCCTTGTTGGAGGTAAATGTACAGACTCGCAACGCCATCTCACAAGGAGACCTCCACCGCGTAATGCTGGAGATGGATTCGGTAGTTTTCGAGTGTCATTTAGGGAACACTGAAATAAGAAGTTTTTTTTTTTTTTTTTTAACGATGCCCTTTTTGTCAAACCGCATTTACGTAGAACTGGTCCGATTTCAACTCAATTTGCTAAATTCATTACAATCCACGAGAAGGGGGTCAAATATATGCAGCATGTGAAAATGTCCTGAGCCGGAACAAGTTTTCAGACCAAAATCTGTGCTGCAATAAAAAAAAAAATATATATATATACAATTCTAATGTATGCTACACCTTCGATGAAGAAATGAAAAACATATATAGGACAAGATTTAACAAATTACCAACGACAAATCGGGCTAAGGCCTATGGAAACATTTCATGAAAATCTCACCCAGGAGACATCTTTCATGCAAAGTTGATATTTTGGCCCTCCGCTGGCTCTAAAGCAAAAAAAATGGCAAGTTAAAAAATCTTCTGAAACATGAAAAAAACAATCAAATCAATCAAAATGATGGACGGATGAACAAATCAGTTGAAAAAACAATGTTGTCTTTAGTCCAGATGTGTATTTTTTAGGATTAAGTTCACTAATCTAGCTTCTGTAGCACAATACGAGAACGGGGTCAGTCCGGGGTTAGTTTTAGCTGCCACTGGGGGAAAAAAATAAAAAAAATAAAGGAGCCCGACTGTAGCCTCCCAGCCAAGGCCATTTTCATTTAAAAACAATTGGATGGCACAGACAATGGAAGGTGCCCCCGCCCTTTGGCACAGCTACAGCTGTTTACAGTAGAGCCGCATACCCCCCCCCCGAGCTCAAGGTTAAAGTAACCTGGAGACAGGAAGTGGGCCGTTGGGCACCGGGCCACGCGGTGTTAGCAAAACATGAAACCTGATGAATGAACTCATCCATCTTTGTTTGGGCACTGCCACCCACACACACACACACACACACACACACACACACACACACACATAGTCACCACAGTTCTACCCGAAACGAGGCTAAGGAACGGGAAATAATTATGGCGCGCCCGAATATAAAGGTGTTTGAGTGATAGGTTTAACTAACGAGGATGAAGATGATTAAAAAGGAGAGGTATGATTAATCCAGGCTGCCAGGGGGAGGGCGGGCTTTGAAGAAAAGTCTGATAATATCATTTCAAAGAAAAAACCAAGACTAGTGATGTCAGAAGCTGCAGGAAGTCTAAATATAAACAAACTATGACGTGCTTTAACTTTGAAGATCTGAACACTATGTGACAAGGACAGAAAAATGGCAGAGTTCAACTCAAAGGAGAGTTATAGACTGTTGTTTTTTTTCCCCCACCTTGGTGTTATGGTCATAGATAAAGCCATTAATTCTACTGGTTCACAATCTAATCACCTGCAGTGATTTAAAAACGACGGGGAGTCCAAACGCAGGATTCCACCGGCGTTTAATTTTAATTTTTTTTTTAACAACAGGGGTTCTCTGGTGCCTTATTTAAACTGCGAGGCTCTCCAACAAGAAAACACAGATTGTGTCTTTTTTTTTTTTGTGATATTTGATTAAAATTGAATGTGACGGAGGATAAATGGGCATTTGTTGCCCCCCTTCCATGTGTGCAACAGCAGTTTACAGGGAACACTGCTGGCGAAGCATAAAAAAAAAAAAAAAAAACGAGGATGGGATCTGATGTTTGCGGGCGAAAGGTCAGCGGCGAGAAGTTGGTGGTGTTGCGAATTTGACAAGTGGAGTAATTGATCATGAGGGAGTCGAGTCTCCTCGTTACCTTCAGGAGTCCCACACTGCGAGGCCAGGAAAGGAAGGTATCAGCAATATTCTTCACCATGTTCCTGGTATTTAAAGCCCTGATTTTTTTTTATTTTTTTTTTACTTTTCTTCCTCAATTTTTTTTTTTATAGAAAAACCTGAAACCTGCCGTGAGATGGAGTCATCCAGATTTTTGTGACATGGCTTTTTTTTTTTTCCTTTGGTCCGTGCCCCACCAGAGGCTTTCACTTATCGACGGAGCTTTTTTTGAAGAACTCCAACAAAGTCGTTTCATTCGGTGGAGAAAAAAAAAAAAAAGTTCCTAGGCCTCATCGTGATGATGTACGATGTAAATCTTCTACCTGTGGAGTTGCTGGAGCTCCACAGTCACCTGGAATATTCATTAGTGAAATTGTCAACATGATTTAGTGCTGGCCTGCCTTGCTCGCTTTCCATTTAGTTTGAGATCATTTGGTTTAGCAGGGGTGACAAACTCACAAATAGGAAAACCCCACTTTCTTGACAACTCACAAACAACTCATAAAAAAGCCGACAACCCTCACCTCATGGTATCAGGGTCAAACAAAAAGCTTTTTTTTTTTTTTTTAATTCCATTAAAGTTTATCCAGCTTTTAGGTCCAAACCCCGACAGACGAGAGCAGGGAGGCCTCGGAGCCGTTGGTCTGAATCAAAGGTCGGCTCAAACGGTAATTAGCTCGTCATTGACCGCTTCGTTAAGGCTCCAAGAGACGAGCTGACACTTGTACTCGAGCTGCGAGTCAAAGCAAAGCGTCCTCGTAACCTTGAAAAAGAAAAAAGAAAAAAAGCTTCCCTTCACTTCACGCACAAAAAAAAGAAAGTGGAAGAAAAAAAAAAAACAGTTTTGCTCCAATCTGTCTGAGTTAAAAAAAAAAACAAAAAAAAACGTGCGATTTATAGTCTTTCGAAACAATTGGGGGATATGCTGAAGTGTTAGTTAATAAAGTCTTACCACCTCATTATTTTAACAAAGACACGCAGCCACTTTTTATTTTTCCTGGCATACATAGGCGTCCCGCGAGCTTTGACAAGCCTAATTGGAGGTACGGTGGAAATCAGGCGAAGCACGAAAACAGTCGTGCCTTAAAAAAAACACAACCAAAAAAACAGCTGAGCTTCATGCGGTGGGCGTGTTCAGCTGGCTGTTAGCACACGCTAACGCCATCACGTCCTGGTGAAAACAAACATTCCTGAGTGCCTGCCAAAAGCCATCAGGCCCTGAATGCACCATCACCACACACAGGTTCTGTGCACAATTAACACACATCTACTAGATCTGCTAAAAAAACACAACAAATCATATCAACAAAACCAATGTTAACTTTATATCACAAACACAGACACTAATGTGATGCAAAAAAAAAAAAAAATGCATTAGTGCAAGTGGCAAATAAACTATAATAATATTTGTGGAATTTAAGAAACGATGCTGAAATAAGAAATACGAATGCTTTTATTGAAATAATTCATATTAGTTACTGTCAAAGGTCAAATATTTTATATTCTTATCTGCCGCCCCCCCCCCAATTTTATTTTCTTTCCTGCCCCCCCCCCCCCCCCCACATCCCCAGAGGTCAACTACGACTACGCTTTCCGCTCTGACAGCATGTTGCATAATCCACAATGTCCATCTGCTCCAAAAATCTCTGCTCTGATCAATGAGTGAGCTGCAGTGATTCACCTGCCCAACACCCAGACAGAGAGAGAGAGAGAGAGAGAGAGAGAGAGAGAGAGAGAGAGAGAGAGAGGCACACATCTATCACCTTCTCTGAGAGGTCAATTTCTCACAAGGCAGGGACAAGTAAATAATGAAGAACAAGAGGAGGTCATTAATTTTATATATTTTTTTGTGGTTAAATAAATGTTGGTTGCATAACTGTAAATCACTGCACACATCTAGGACTAATTCAGATTAATGTGGTGTGTTCACACACAGCTCTTCCCACACTTGACTATCCACAAATCAGTGCTTGGATTGAGGGCAGGATTATGAATGGGGACGATATTTCTCCCCCCGACACATAACTCTACATAGCTTCATCCGCCAAAATGAAAAGAAAAACCTATTCCCCCAAAAAAGGAAAACGTGCCCTTAAAATGTGGACGACTACGGATGAGAGGAACACAACTGCAGCGCTATGGTTAGGAACTGACTCAACTTCAATTTGTAATGAAAATGAAAAGGACATCAGGGAGGTAGTGGTGAAATTACTGAATAGCTAACAAATAACCTTTTACGAAAACAGTAGGATTTACAAGTTTATAATCTAAACGGTGATAAAGGTCAATTCATTTCAAATGATCAAATAACTCCTCTCCCAATTCATAGCCGGAATTTTTCTAGCAGACAAAGAAAAATAACATCAGGTAAGAGTAAAATCTCTCTTTGTGCGTGTGTGTGTGTGTGGGTGTGTGTGCGCGGACACGCCTGGGTTGCAGAAACCCTTCAGTTTCATTGGGTAATGTACCCCATCAATCCCTGTCAGGAGCAAATGCACAGTAATACATTTTGTATTGGATGTGGTCACTCTATTAGCCTCCTTTAGCTTTACATAACCCGGCCACGCTTTGATCCGGAGCCGTGTGTTAGGGCAGACACGCACCAGTGGCTGCTCCGGCTCCGGTCCTGGACCAAACTCCCGGGTAGATTTAACAGCCGCGCTTTATTGCATCACATTCACATTCATCCTCTTGAATATCCACTTTATTTCTCTTTTTCCATGATGAAAAGCCGTATTGGGTTTTTTTTAATGGCGCGCCGTTTGCATAATCTGCAAGAATTTTATTTTCTCTCATTTCTGGAGTATTCATGGCGGTTGTGTTTCTGTTTTGTCCCCGGTATCAGATTTTTGTCAGTATTTCCCCCGATTATTATTTTATTTTATTTTTTCCAGGAAATTTTGTGTTGATGGAGGTTTTGTTTGGGAGGATGTGTAGCGCTCAGCAGAATGCCAGTAAATGACTAATAATCACAGCAAAGAAAACGCACACAAAGAAAAATTCAATCTGTGCAACAGCTGGAATCTTATGACCAAACTCCATCTCCCAAGTGTCGAATTGAATTTGAATAATGAAGGAATTATACTTAGAAGCGACGATATGGAATACTACTCCACCTGTGGAGTTGAATAACGTCTTCCGAGACTCTGGAGGAGTTTTGTAAAGTGCACCAGAATAACTCGGGTGGCATCACTTGACTCACCTCGGCTTTGGCTTGGAGTCAACTCGTTTATAACAACAGGCGCCACCAGATACACTCAGGATATATCGATGGAAGCCAAAACTATGTATTACGGTCAAATGTCACCTTTTAGATCTCTAAAATGGGGAAACCAAATTCCAAACTCAATATTTTTTCCAAATGTACCACGTCGTGGCTGCTCTACAGCACATTTGGGCTTATTTTAGTTTATTCTGGGTCAAAATGCTGCCGGCTCCCGAAAAATTGGCTGTTGTTTGTCCAAATCTTATAACTTATAATCTTTAAGACATGTGTCAGTGTTTGATCTATTTCTCTAGATTGGCAAAAAAAAAAAAAGATAAATTGTTGCCCATTTTTTAAAACTTTATAGAAGAAATATTCAATTCAGCCGCTGCGCTGGACTAAATACATCCGAGTATATATCTTCATCATGCCATCATCTCCATAATTGTTTCCACTCTGTCTGTGCTGCCGGACGTCACCGCCGACGCTTTTTTGCATTTTAACCGCGGTGCCACTTTATCTCCGTCCCTTTGTTCACTTTGTGCTGTCTCCATTACCTTTTTTCAACAAACCCCCATTGTTGGCCCATTGTAGTAATGTCTGAATCGGAGTTGTTCATCCATTGTGGCCGCGCCGTGTCGCTAAACGAATATTTCTCGGGCGACAACGCGCCGCATTATGCAGATTTCGTCTTCTCAATTTACGGATAACAGGCCCCCCTCGCAATTCACATGCAGACGTGTGATACCAGGATACTTTTCATTGTCCTTGCCTGCCACAGAACACGAGCTCGTTCCATCAACAATCACCACGACCTCCCCCCCCACCCCACGTAAAAATTGCACAAGCTGGGCCAAATCACCATTAAGCCAAGAACACACACACACACACACATTCATTTTATTTATTTTTTTGAGAAGACATTTCCAGATTACTCTACCAATCTGTTTTTACATCATCGCTTGCCAAGTCATTGCTAGCGCTTTCCTTTTCACGTTCTCCGGGCAACTTTCACATATGCCTTTGTAGTGTGGTTTGGTTTGGAGTCCCGGGCCAAACTCCAGCACTGAAGATGCAGTAAGAGCCTTTTTTTTTTTTCCCCCGTCAATTTCTATTAAGGACCTTTAAACGTATAAATTCATCAATGGAGGGGGGGGGGGGGTCCATCAAATCAGAATCTTTCACTTCTAACCTCCAGGAAAGCCTGCGGACCACGTGAGGAAATGCTTCTGTGGTCTAGTCTGGAGAGAGGATAATAAGACTAACATGCCTTTTCCCTCATATACATCAATACAACCACTTTCAATGTGAAGAAATACAATATTACCACAATTGGAATCGCAATCTGCACCAAAGGACTCCTTCTCAAAGAGCATCTGACCCAATGGATGCTGCCATGTGGGCTCTCATGTGAGTCTGCGTAATCCTTTGCTGCAATTGCCGGCACACGCACGTTGCACACAGATTGATATATATTTTAGAAAGATGCTGGGGAAAAAAAAAAATCATCATAATGAGGGGATTTGTTAAACAACAACGACAACAAAAAAAGTCATATCCTGAGCCTTATCCTTCAAATTGCCACCAAGAAGCCTTTAACTGAGGAGTTAAAAACTGACACTATACTTCTGCCAAGCATGATCCCACTTGAAAACAACCAAAACAAAAAAGAAAAGGCCAAGCTGCTTTCATTCTCAGTGCCATTTTGCCTTGCCAACAATATGACAGTCCTATTCTTCAGTCCTCACTGCCAGCTGTGCAAATTTCATTGTGTTTAATTTCACCTAATTTTGCGGCGCACACTTAGCTGGCAGTTATGGCATAGATTTATAAAAAATAAATAAAAAAAAGAATGAGATGATGGCAGGGAAGGGCTGGTCGCGTGATTGCCACGCTGGCGGAATTGCCCTACGAGATTATAATCTTTATAATAGGCTTTGTTTGAACCTGCACAGAAACAAAAAAAAAAAAAAAAAAACACTCATTAAAATGCATTTGCATGTGTAAAAGACTCCCATCGTTCAAGGGAATAGCTCATTTAATGCAAACATTACCACCACGGAGATACTGTGTAAAGCCAAAAAAAGGAAAAGCTGGAGAACGTGTACACAAACTCAATGACACGCGCGCACACACACACACACACACACACAACGTATATACGCAGTGTTTAAAGGCGCGTCATTGTTTAACCACAATTTAGGCATATGTGATGGACCGCATTTGAAAAATCCAGCTGTCTGCACAGCCTGCCTGACAGCTTGTAATTTTACCTTTCACATAAACAGGAGCCGAAGCATATTTTAATGTCACTGCCAAATTTCACGTGACGTCAAGTGCCACAAATTGAAATTCAGTCAAAAAAAAAAAAAAACAATGAAAAACTGAAAAAAGCCACTGGCTTTGTTTTATATCTCTAGTGTAAGAGTACAGTGCTCCGTCCTTGGCCCCTCGGGTCAACATGCGAACGCCAACAGGAGTCCAAAAATGTATTTTACAGACCATCGGTATTTTTGCTGATATCTATTCAAAGGGAATTCATGAATGTTTCACTGGCAAATAAAACTGCAATCACAGCAGTGAATCCAAACTCCTCCTCACACAATCCAGTTCAGGTCATTTTGATGCCAGGTCATCGAGAAAAAAAAAAGAAAAAAATGGCTCAACTAATGATCAAGCTCACAGTCGGTGGGCCTCATTGGTCTTGGCAGTCCTTGACCGCCTTCCTTCATATGTTGAGTCACGCACTAAATTGTTGCCCGCCGGCCATTCCCCATGCCAACACGGGGGCAATTAGAAACGTTCGACGGAGAGAGGGGGGGGGACCTTTGCCATCTCATTAATTTAAGCTCTGAACATTTGGAAAAAAAGCCACTCCAGACAAATCCTACTGTCCCAAGTCAATTACAGCTAAAACCTTGTGCCTTTTTCCCCCACATCGGGCTGCCAATCAATAAGCTGATCGGTGGTGTTATTGCTTCGGTTGCAGTCCCTGGAAGTTGGGTGAAGATGATAAATTCAGGGGGACTGGAGGGTGTCAGGGTAATTAAGTCAGTTAAAGTAAGCCGCAGCGACCGTTCCCATGCTAAACAGGGCGACCTGAAATAACCCCTCACACTGGTGGCTTTGTCCGGTGGGCTCGCCCAGCGTTGGACAGGAAGTCGTCCTTGTGCACAAACCTCCAACCCCCCCAACCTCCAACGCGTTACGGTAACGACTCGGCACACGACAGCACAAAAAAAAACGAAAAAATTCTGATTCCAGCCGCTGGCCTGTCCTCCAGACAACCGGGAATATTTATCCCCACAAAGAGTGAGTGAGTGAGGCACGCGGCCCACTAATCCCTTAACGCAAAGAACATGTCTTTCCCCTTGGCGGAATATTCTCGCGCAGTCTGCTAAGTTTCCACTAATCCACACATATCATTCTGACTCAAATGCGCCTTTGAGAAAATGCTAAGTTGGGTATTAAAACAGAGCAGCCAACTCCACCTGTTTTAACTTTTTGCCTCCCCATTTCGAGTGGGTACAAGAGGATTCTCTTTTTGCAAGCAGTCATAAAAATGAAGCAAAAAACGAGCGTCGAGGTGATAAAAAGTAAAAGCACCCCCCCTTTAAAAATAAAAAAAAAGCTGACTATATACAAAAAAAAATAAAAAACCGGGAATATTTATCCCCACAAAGAGTGAGTGAGTGAGGCACGCGGCCCACTAATCCCTCAACGCAAAGAACATGTCTTTCCCCTTGGCGGAATATTCTCGCGCAGTCTGCTAAGTTTCCACTAATCCACACATATCATTCTGACTCAAATGCGCCTTTGAGAAAATGCTAAGTTGGGTATTAAAACAGAGCAGCCAACTCCACCTGTTTTAACTTTTTGCCTCCCCATTTCGAGTGGGTACAAGAGGATTCTCTTTTTGCAAGCCGTCATAAAAATGAAGCAAAAAACGAGCGTCGAGGTGATAAAAAGTAAAAGCACCCCCCCTTTAAAAATAAAAAAAAGCTGACTATATACAAAAAATAAAATAAAATAAACATTAAAATAAGGCAGCCACTTTAACAAAAAAAAATGTAAAGAAGTCCAATGTGAGTAATGTGAGTAAAAAAAAATAAAAGTCAAGTTAGTTCAATAAATGGAGTGGCGCACAGCGAGAGACCGGAGATGAGTCTGATGTCAGGCAGCAGATGTTCGTCCGGTAACAAACCAACACAAATGTGTGTCATCATTTGCGCTGCTTGGAAATAATTGCTGTCAAAAATGCCACAACAGTTTAAATAGGAAGGAATATATATATATATTTATTTGTAATGGGGGTGCGCTTTGCTTTCAGAAACACATGTGCACGCGACACTTTGTTGTGTGCATCATATGCAGTGCTTAATTACCCCAAAATTGGAAGCATTTTATTTATAATTATAAAAAAAAAAGGCCAAGACTAAGCGTTAATGATGTAATTACTGTCATTACGGTTATATTTTTTTTTTGCAAAAACACTCCCCCACTCCAATTAAGTGACGGTGAAACATGTGGCACACCTGGCTCCGTCACATTTTCAAACCACGCACATCCTTAGTTGTCGTCGCGGGTCTCGTGGCGGATGCTAAAGCGAGGGACCACGGGGACAATGGCGTCCAGATGGTGTGGACCCCTCGGGGGTCCATAAATGTGCTCGGCAAAATTTCATGGCAATCTGTCGTTCAGGCGGAGGTGTTGCTTCTGCTTCTTCTCCTTCAAGGGCAAGAAGAGTCGCATCACGAGTTCTACACCCTTGGCCTGTTTTAATATGCAAGAGAGACCATGGATGGCATGAGTGACCATTTTTAAATGAATTGCACTGATTTTTTTATTGCATAATTGCTAACAGGGACCAAAATCAATACAGGAAAGGCCTGTAAACTCTGATTTTAGTTTTCAGTACAGGTCAAGCTGCGGAAAAACCTCCGACATTTCCCATAAACCCTCACCCAGAGCATTTTTTTTTTTTTTTTTTTAAAGGTTGAGTGCAACTTTGGACTCTACTTGACATTTTATGAGTAAAAAACAGCAGTTTTCCTTGAGGACCCTTTTAATAAATTATTATTATTATTATGATTGTTAGTTTTCATGAAATATCGTGGTGAATTCTTTCTTGCCGAGGATGGTAATGCATCTGTGGGATCAACAGTGGAGTCAAATCCCCCGGAGGTGGGAAAACTGGTCTATACAGCTTCCACTGCTTGAGAACGCCTTCCCTAAAGTGGCCTTCGCCTCCAACAAGGTCATGTTTATTGAGCTTTAAATAGAGCCCCCGCCCCCCACCTCCCTTTTGCCTTTTCCCTTGCAATTATTTTAGGGAGCTATTCCCAATATGCTGCTGATGGCTTCAAATGAAATATTAATTCAATGAGTAAGAACGCAGGCTGTTAGGCCCTGGGAGTTTCATTTTATGTCCACACAAGTCACATTTTTCCCTGCACCACTAGATATGTGCTCAGAAAACGTCCACGGATAGAGCACTTAACAATGTGGAAGGTTTTACTTGATTTTTATTAATTTTTTTCCTCTATAGAGATGAAAAAAAATAACATGGATCTAGTTAATCCAAAATAAAAAAAAATGTGTTTGTATATACTGCCATGGCACTCCTTTAAAAATAGACTATATCAATTTATTAATCTACTCTTCAATTGTTATTCTAATATCTTTATGCGGATGACACAATGTCACAATAGCCAAAGTCGAGTCATGTCACAGAGCTGCTGACTTGTGTATGAAATGCTGTTAGGGCTAATTTATAAAATGGAGCTCTTTACATAATTGGAAACAGGTAACGTTCAGGACAACAGATAACCAAACTCCATTAGGTAATTACGGTAGTGCCCCCAAACAGTTCTACCTACATTTTAATCTTTAGTGACATTTCTAATCTACCATCCAAGTTAATTATAACTAATCCAAGAGGAGAGGTTCGATCGTGATGATATCAGATGAAATAAAACGCACATCTCCTGAAGATCAAATATTCTACAAAATAATCATCTTTCCCCCCAGAGGACAGCGGAGGCTTGACACATGGCTGAGTTCAGACTGACTACAGGAGGCAAATGATAAGGCCAAAGCTAGTTCATGGACAGCTGGAGCATCACATATAAAAAAACAAAAAACAGAGATCTGGCTGGAGCATTCCATCAGCCCACATTCCACTCAGGGGAATTATCAATTATTTCCACATAATCCCTTATCACCATGAAGATATGTTATTATTATTATTATTATTATTATTATTATTATTATTATTATTATTATTATTATTATTATTAGTAGTAGTATTAGTATTATTAGTATTATTATTCTAATTATTATTCGTATTATTATTATTAATATACTTTTTATATTTTTTATATGTTATTATTATGTATTTTTAATTGTATTATTATTATTATTATTATTATTATTATTATTATATTTAATTTTTTTCTTGCCAGACTAAAACATGGCTGTAGCGCAACATGGCTGAAAGTCATCCTCATTTTTATTGCAGAACACCTCGTTGGAAAGAAAAAAAAGTAAAAAAAATTAAATGAAATGAATAACCCGGAGCTGCTGCCTGACACATGCTTTGGCTTCTATGCAAATACACTCTGTCAGCGAGGACGACAAAAACCTGACAAAAGCGCGGCTGCAGTCACAGCCAGGGTTGTATCGCTACCGGAGCGCACACCAGAACAAGCCTTTGCCATTCAACTCCACGTCCTCTCTGGGAGGATATGGATTATTTGCAGTTTGCATACTGCAGTATGAAATATGATTTTTTTATAAGCACTTCTTGAGGATGCAATCATTACTGAAGTGCATGTTATTCAACCGAGTCAATAAAATAAAAAATGAAAACATCTAGAAAGGTCAAAGTTGTCTTTTTGACATTTAAGCTGCATTGACTGACATAATACAACATGTTCCACCTTAACTGCTGCATCATATTCTCAACAGGATAAGATTCATAAAGTCACATCTAACGCCACGTTTGTTATAGTAGACAACAAATGTACACCACAATAAGTGAAAAATAAATAACATTAAATAAACGGAAATCTACAATCACACAAATTTCACTCATCTGATCATGCAGATTGATTTGGTTTGGTGTAATTTCTCTGGAGTTTATTCAGTGAGTTAGATAATTAGAAACCTGGACCATTATCTGGTTAGACCATAAGCAGGGTAAAGTGATCTGTTTAAGTGTTGCTAAGCTTTTTAAGACATTTGAAATAAAATAGTCTTCAAAAACTAGCTCTCAATCATCAAAAGCGGAGTAATACGATATTAAAAATAACTTTTTCCCCATTTCACCGCTTGCGGTAAGATCTCCAGTTCCAAAAGCACATTTAAACTATTTATTTTTTTATTTTTCAGATTTTTTATTTTATTTTTTTTACATCTACAATAAATCATAAGCTAAGCTGAATATTTTCCAGCGCCACTCTGACCGACAAAGGTAAACATGGCTCTTTAAACTAAAACTAATCTACTAAAATAAAGATCGTGCGTCTTTGTTCGGTCCTTAAATTTTTTTTTTTTTTTTTAATGTCGTCTCCACCTCTGCCTACCACCTAATGATAATAGCAGCAATAATTACTGAAACTAAACCGGTTTGGTTCGGATGAAAACATCCCAGACTTGACAATTACGACCCTGCATCTCTCTCTCTCTCTCTCTTTGTATAAACATCTCATGCATTAACATTTGGCATGACTAAATAGTGAATGAGCCGCCACTCAACTTGCGATGGCCTTAGATGAATATTTATGAAATTGGAATTACACACTGGAGACTCGGTGTCTGCCGAATCTTCAAGTGACTGTGTCAACCTGCTTAAGGCTGTTTTATTCGACCCACCGCCGACACCTCGTTCGCTCGCCCGCTCCTCATCCTCAAAACTCTCTATTGTGACTGACACGTGTGAATTAACATATAAACAAGTTTAAAAAAAATAAATAAAAAAAGGTACATACGCTATATTGTCAACGACAGGTGGTGAATTGCTGGATTAAAGTTTGCTTGAAAGCATGGCCCCCAAGCAAAAGTACACAAACAACAATACACAATTACTCATCAAAAAGACAACAACCCTAAATAAAATGGATAGTCGTTCTGTATGTGCTTATTTTAAGGTTTTCCACCCTATTAAAAGACATTCTGGACCATTTTTGCGACCACGGACCCGGCGGTCACCCTGAGCGTCGCCGTGGAAACGGGAGAAACTCTTTTCTTATACACACTTCCTCTCCTCTCGGAGAATTCACCTCCTGCCCTTGTGTTTCTCCCGTCGGTCTGATTGTCTGCTCCGCCCCGATAAGTTTCACCTGCGTCCCGGCGCCCTTCCCTCCCACCGGTGGATTTTAGTTGCTCCCCCTGCTCCCCAGTTTGCCATTGTCCTTGAGTTCTAGCTTTATTTTCTTTTATTTTTTATTTTTTAAAACATCCTCATTTCCTCGTGTTTGCTCTTTTTTTTCTGGTGTAAAGATTCTATCTCTCGCCTATTTCGCGGCACATTTGTTTGTCTGGGCCACGGAGGGGGTTCCTGTGAACAAACACTGAATCCACATATCCGTTGGTTTCACTGTTGTTACAGCATCACAGTAAACAAAGCTTGAATACATGTATATAAATAGAGAGATACTTAAATAATCACAAAATGTATCTCATGACTGAAAATGAAGGTTATCTCCTAAAATGGATTGGAATGGAAGGTTATCAGAGGTATTGTGTGAGAATAATCAAAACCACATTGGACGGCATGGCCATGAGAAAAAAAAACACATTTTGCTTTCGGAAAATGTATTTTTTTTTTCCTCTTTCTTTTTTTTTCCAGTTATCCTCTTTTCCTTGATTTCATGGGCTACATTTGCAAGGAAATGCATAATTACAAGTAAGGGGTAATTTTCCCAGTCACGGTCTGAGTCCCACTAATATCCTTCAAACTCAAATGTCTGAATTATAACTGAGCCAAATGTACCATAAAATACTCATTTCAAAGTAAACTCCAAACCGAGCGTGCACCGCAAATGAGTTATTTTCTGATAGTGTGGAGGAAGGAAAAAAAATCTCCTGTCAAAATGTCATACAATATATAACCTATACTGTTATTTCATGGGCCAAACACTGGATAATGTGAAGTAGGACAATCATGCCGAGGCTCAGCATCAGTTATGGCTCTGACCTTTTCCTATAATTGCAGCAAAAGAAGTGCGAGTCCTTTCATTAGGCCTGCAATATCAAAACGCTTAGGATATTTTACATTGCGTAGTATGATTTGTGAATGATTGCTCTGTTTCTACAAATGGAAAAGGTCAGCGCGGAGGCCGGAGCTACTTTTTTTGGGAAAAAAAAATAATAATAAAGTGCCCGGCCAAGCAAACGGAACGAGGCGGCAATCAGAATGTTAATGGTGGAGCGGTGCGCCGAGACGGTTCGGAGCGGGGAGGTCACTGTGTGTCTGTCTGTGTGTGGGGGGGGCTTCCTGTCCAGGAAACCAGAGAGGGGCGGGGCCTTAAAGACGGTCAACGATGGCTGAGCAATTTAGGTGAAGTATCGTCCATCCAATATGTTCTTTTTTTTTTTGTCTTCACTGGTCGAGAGCCAAAAGCTCCATCTGCTCTTTTTAATGGAGTCTACTCGGTTTGCGCAATAGAGCAAAAAAATTTGAATTACTCACATAATCTCATGTGGAGCTAAATTCTATGATAAAACTAATTTTAATAAAAGTACATTATGAGTACAGTTATTTAATTTAAGTTATTATTTTTTTCTTTATTACCCCAATTTTGGGATGTCAAAGTCAAAAGTTAAAGTCAGCTTTATTGTCAGTATAGCCGCATGTGCAAACATATAGAGTAATGAAATGACATTTCTCTCAAACCCTAGGATGAAAAAAAATGATTTTTTTTTAAATACAATTACTATATATAAAAATATAAAATATAAATGTATAACTAGAAATAAAATATGCTAAAAAAAATATATACATGTCAACATGTTATTCAATTAGAGGTTGAACAAAACACATGGTGATTTGTGAAAAATGTGTGTGTTTTTTTTTAATTAATAAGAATCATGACATTCAATTCAGAGTAGAATCAAAGTAGAATTAAATAAATAACAGCATTGGTGATATAAAATCTTGTGATGATTTCACAGAGACCACGAAGGAGGAAATTGGCAAAGGTGCCAGTACGGAGGGGTTCAGCACTAAATCTTATCTGTACAAGCGAGTGTTTGTTCAGTGTGTCAGGGACACTGCAATGTTTGTGTGGTCCTTGTTTTCTTTGGATAACGACCTTGAGCACACGCACAGCGTTGACACAGCCTTTTAACGACGCTATCAGGCTTTTTTTTAAATGTTTAAAATCACAAACTGCATTTCTTATTTATTTTACAGGATACATGTTTTAGTCTTGGTCAAAATGCACGTTTCTCATAAAACATGGAAAATATGCGAGCGGGAAGCAAAACTGCTCCGCACCGTAGCATCTGTTCCGCGTAGCCTCGGGGAAGTGGTTTGAAAGTTGCCAACGCCAGAATTTGTTGGCATTCTGGGAAAAACTCGCGCTGGTCTGAAAACTGTGCCACTGGGACAGACTCACAACAGACAACACACACACACACACACACAGGCTCAGCCAGAAAAAAAAACACACATGAAAAGAGACAAGACTGCTGCTGCTGGCCTCCAGTTAAATGACCCTTTGAATCAAAATGTCACTTGGATTAATCAGTAAGTGTAAAAATGTACTGTATATATTTTTTTTTAAACGTTTATGGTGAACTACAAGGATAAAAAATGACCATCGAGGTCATGCCCTTGAGGTTATGACTGATTATTAAACTTTTGCCATCTCCAGAGGGCTAAATAACCTTAAATTGGGCTTGTACAGCTCCTAAAAAATATGAAATTCAATTAAATGAGGTGGCCATACTTTTTTTTACCCTTTTTTTTATGATTCCACATACATTCTACATTATCCGACATGTTCATTAAAATGAAAGAATTATATTATTATTATCAATAGAAATAAAAGTGAAAACTACAAAACCATACTGCAAGGGGCCACAAAAAAAAAAAAAAAAAGAAGCTGGCGGATCACTCGCCCGTCATGGAATGTGCGAACGTGACAGCCCAAATGGGCCTGATGCCTGTTGAATGAGTACAGTGGAGCAATCCCCCCCGCCCCCCCCCGAATAGAGGTACTGTGACGCAGCGGTTTGGAAAATGCGCTGACCCTTGGCTTTGCAGCCTCTGGTAACAGCACCCCGGAGCCAGATATCCCCTGTGCTTGCTCTTTAACAAAGATCCGGGCTGACGGCTGGAACTGGAGCATACCAAGAAACAATGCGACTAACAGAAAAAAAAAAAAAAAAAAGAAGCTGGCGGATCACTCGCCCGTCATGGAATGTGCGAACGTGACAGCCCAAATGGGCCTGATGCCTGTTGAATGAGTACAGTGGAGCAATCCCCCCCGCCCCCCCCCGAATAGAGGTACTGTGACGCAGCGGTTTGGAAAATGCGCTGACCCTTGGCTTTGCAGCCTCTGGTAACAGCACCCCGGAGCCAGATATCCCCTGTGCTTGCTCTTTAACAAAGATCCGGGCTGACGGCTGGAACTGGAGCATACCAAGAAACAATGCGACTAACAGCGACCCAAAGACCTTCCCACCAGAGACCCACCCACCCCCCCACCCCCTTCCTTCATCCAAGGAGTTCTTCTCACAGATTTCCCCCCATCATGTCACGCTCGCGCCCACAGGATGAATGAACGGCATTATTTGCCCTTAAAATGCTTAAATTGATAAAAAATATCTACAACATTCAGTCACAAGTTCACACTATCACCAGTGTTCTTCAAACTTTTGCAACTTTTGCCTTCTCAAACATTCTTTATAAAAAAAATGGGACTGAAGAAATTAACCAATATGGCCACTGGACACCATGGTGGATGTGGTCGTGAAATAATCCCATGTTCACAAAGTTCACATCTTAAAATTTTAGTAATTTTTCCATGAAGGAAACGCTGTGCACTGATTTAAAACATCTGTCTTTCGAAAGTATGATTATAATACTGCATTTTTTTCTCCAGCAAATTGGAACAATCAAATAAGCTGACTCAGACAATGAAGAAAATCTTGAGAAATGACACATAACATGTCTCATTTGTATGTATTATGGAACACTTGAGATATATATATATACCGTGTTGGAGAAATGCATAAATACTAAGAAAGAAACACATTTAAGCAAATATGAGTTCAGAAAAAATCTCATTACAATTATATGATAATAAATTAAACGCAATATATGTACAGTTCTTAGTAGGAGATTGGGTTTCTTTTTTTCATTTTTTTTTGTTGAAATTCTATTATTCCATTTTTGAAAGTAGCAATGATATGCTCAGATTTTACCCTTGTAAAAATGAATAACTGACAGAAATTACATATCTGGCTATTATTTGGTGTCTGAATGTTCTCCATTGCCTAATGACATTCTCATAATTATATCTTATTGTTACCAAATCATACTCTCACAATGTAATCGGCTGCCACGCTTTTTGGCAGCAGCAGAAAGCATAAAAAAAGAAAAAAGAAAAACACCAATTACGAACCATTTACTTGCGTTTATATTGACAGCGATATTACCAGGGGATTCGTGGCTTTCAATCACAGAAAGGTGTAATCCTGTTTCCTGTGAACACATCTTAATTGTGTTTACACTTGCACTGAACCTTTGTAAAAAAAAAAAAAAAAAAAAAAAGATGGCGAGATTGCACGGTTACACATGACGGGATTAATACCGGAATCATAGTTGGGATATAATAGCCAAGTCACCAGAGGGGTTTGCTTCACCACCTGTCCTTGGCCCTGAATTAATTGATTTCAGAAATGCTTTATGACTCCAGCACAGGTTCAGATGTACTGTAGGTTTATATTTTATTTTACAGAATTATGTTTTTTTTCCAATATGTACAAAAAAAATACTATGTTACTTAGACTCCATTTAAAACAACGAAAATACACCCAAACGTCGTTTTTATGTCAACTATAGCAAAAACTAAAATGACCAGGTTTAGACTCATAAAAGATTAAGTCTAATTATAGTTACATTAGCTGTATTGAAGAAAACATATGTAATGCAGCTTTGCATTGGTTGCTTGGCCACATCAGCCTAAAGTGACATCACCTGTCCAACTTCTGAGGAGCAAACCTCTGGCACAAACCGTCATTAAAACCCCTTGGATACCACGACCTTCATCATTACAACAGCGGTGAACATGTGGTATCCAAGGAAACGTCTACGTCGTCCCGATGCAAACCTAACCGCTCCATCCTACGCCACCGGATTCCTCCTCTGGGTTACGTCCTGATTGAAATGGCTCTTCAAGGTCGCCTGACAATAAAAACCTCACCGTGGTTCATAATAAGCTCATATCACGAAGCCTGCGCACATGTGACCTTGTGTTCTATTGTGTAGGATGACACTCTCACTTAGTGAACAAACTGTTCGCAAAGCCATTAAGGGGTAGTACGAGTGGAGCATCCACTGCGGTAATAAAGTGTATTGTTGGAGAGAGTAGATTGGTGCACCAAAGCACAACCCCCTGATTTAATGATATCGATGGGATACACCGGTCGAAGAAGGAAGAAAAGATCTCGGAACAAAATGTACAGTGACGTCAGGTAGATGCAATTTGTGAAAAAGGCTTTTGTAGCAGAGACAAAGAAATAATAATAATAAAAAAAATACCGAGGGTGCAGATGATGCCAACAGGTCAATACACGATCTTTCAACTCACCCTAAACTAATGCAAAAAAAAAGAAGGCGTTAAAATAATCACTGCCTTTAAAACAAACCTGTATGCTTTGAAAAACACTCAAAAAATGAGTAGTTAATCTAAAGTCACAGGTTTATAGGAATTTTGTGTTATACAAGTTTCCCATCATTAATGATCAGTGATAGATCAAGTGTTTCCAATCAAATGGAAACAAATGGAAGACATTTCTACAGAAATTAGAATGAAAATCACCGGGTTCTTCATTTTCAGCGTTATGGTGCATCAAAGAGGAAGGTACCCACTGTTCTGCCACAGAAATCACAGCCCTCTTATGTATTTTACCTTAGCGTGACATCTACAACCGGCAATTCAGACCAATCCCCTAACCCTAACACAAACCCGTAACCCTATCCCCTAAGGTACGGTTGGATGCGGAAAGAACATAAAACAGGAAGGCGATGATACCTTCCTATCAAAAGTTTCCCAAATTTCCCATTGTCATAAAGACTCGCGGATGGTACCGTTGGATGCGGAAGGGTCGATATAGGGGGGACGTCGACAACTTCCAGGTCTCGAGGACCTTCATATCAAAAGTTATTCTCAGAAAACATGATGAGAGTTTCTGACCTCTATCCCCTATCCCAAAATGTGTCAGTTTACTTTCTTTTTGATTAGCACAACGCAAAATCAAAGACACATTTTGTTTCCTAAAGCTGTCAACTGCAATATACACATATACAATATCCAGGCTGTCTGTTTTACATAAAGACCTCAACAGCTGATTATCCCAGGGGTGTGTTTTTTTCCTCTCTCTCATTCCACTTCATTGGTCAGAAGCAGGAAATAGTTGCGCAAGTCTCCAACTGGACAAATTAATCTGTTTTTGTTTTTTTAGGTTGCCATCAGAGACATTAATCCAGATGCATGCTGTTGCTCTCCAATTTAATACCACCCCGACAGTGGTCGTGCTGTTACACGACTCGTTTTATTCCCCTCTAAACTAAAGGCTAACTCTCTCCCGCTGCTTGTCGGTCGTCCACTTGATACCTGTTGTTCCTCATCCGTTTCGTGTCGACTCAGTTTTACTTTTGATCATTTTCACTTCGTTTGCCATCTCTCTTGTTCCGATTTGTATTTAACGCTGAGGCTTATTAAACAATTACACATTTCCTCTCCACCCTGCCTAATAAACACAAACCGCTGAATAACAGCCTCATTTGTTCTCCAGACAAAGACGGTACAGTGAACACACACTGTTGCTAGGGGCAACGAGCATTGGCTTCCCCCCAAAAATGGTGAGTTTTTCCGCGCCTTGACCCCACCGTCCATCCCTCTCTCCCTCGCCAAACGACTTTGTTGACAGAATGAATGAATGAAGCGGCGCGGAAAGCTGGTCATGCAGTTTCGTGTTCCTTTGCACAGCGCAGTGAATGGCCAAGGTCCTCCTCCTCTCTGGGATACAGAGCTGTGCAAACACGTGTCTCCGGCACAACAGCGCCCGTTTCTAACTTCCTTTTGACGACCAAGGCCATTAGCAAAAATGGCCTTGGTTGGTTTTCTCCCCAGGACTCGCTTTTCATTCGCCGCAGCGCAGCGAGGCCAGAGGGATGCTGATTTATCTGGGGCGAACAAAAGCCAATGGACAGGAGTGATGAAATTCGCATTTCGAAGGTTTGAATATCTGCCCGTCAGAGTAGTTGTTGCACTGTAAAAGCAATACTACCAATTTATGGCCAGTACACTTGCTGGTACGCGCCGTTTTTTTTTGTTTTTTTTTATGAGCACCAGTACTTTAAGGAACAGACAGCGTTTTAATGGCAGCGGTATTTCCAGAGGTGTGCGGCGTGGCGCGACAGCAAAGTGGCACGTTTGTGCGTGTGCATGCATTGCTGCACTTTCACTCGCCGTGAAAAGCCACAAAACGAGGGACAAACACCAGAGTGCATTTCTGCTCAGTCGGCGATGGTAGTGATAATCACAGGATGTAGATTTCAGTCCAACTATTATGCTCATGCATACTTTTAAATGTATGGAAAAAACAAACAAACGAGAAAATACTCAATACAAAGTACAATTGTATTGACATTAGCCGTTAAGTATTGAAAGTCCGGATAGGGATGAAGGTCAAAATCATTATCCTACACAACGGTAAAATAAACCGATGACATCCAACTCCAAACACGGGATTGGTTTGAGTCCTATTCTTTCGGAAATCAAATTAGACCTAAAAATTACAACTAATGAAGACAACAAGGACAACAAAGTCATTCTTTCAGTATCATGACAACACAACGTCAGACGTACCAGAGCATCGACACACACACACACACACACACACGCACTGTAAAGTCATATTGGAAAACTCAACAGTAGATTAAGTTCCACTTCACTTTCATATCTGGCAAAAATAATGACGGCTTGACCTTGGAGGCATTTTCTGAGACATTTGTCACTTTCAGACTCTCTGGGGATGATGGTGCTGCTAAAACCTGAGTTGCCTTGGCTGATTTAGCTAATTTTGTCGCATTTCAGGGTTCTCACGGTTCATTACCTTTAGCATCGGCTGCTGTCTTTGACCTTCAGAGAAAATAAAAGAAGAATGCAGTTGGAGAAAAATATAAATATCATAACTTTGGACGATTACAGAGGGGCCATTTCTCGGTTTACCCATATAGGAGATGATTTTAGCTGCACAGAAAGCTACATCAGGGTTACCACGATAAAAGTGCTACATTGTATGCTTACCATTACAGCACCATTGAATTAGCAATAATACCTCAGAATATATTTTCAAGATTCGTATTATTTTTTTAAATTTCTCGACTTGGTTATTAAGTCTTCGGCTTGTTCTTCTTGTACATTATAAAGTAATAACTTTAAATATGTATATATGTTAACCAATTTGTAAAAAAAACTGTCCGTAACATTAATTTAAAAAATAAATAATATCCAAATACTGTGTCTCAAAATGAGAGATCGCAGATTGCCGAACTCCGTGTGAAAGCTGGAGGATATCGGTGTCTGGACCAGCACAGTCTGGTTTTGCCAAGTCTGGCCTGAATCCCAGTTTGTAGTGGCACCCATGTAAGAAAAAAAAAAAAGATGGAGTGGGCTGCTCATAGAGGCTGAATGCTTG
Organism: Colistium nudipinnis; assembly: GCA_016785305.1. Classification (NCBI taxonomy): domain Eukaryota; kingdom Metazoa; phylum Chordata; class Actinopteri; order Pleuronectiformes; family Rhombosoleidae; genus Colistium; species Colistium nudipinnis. Next base: position 413,469 of record JAFBJU010000950.1, on the reverse strand, counting down.
AATTAGTCCAGGTTCTCATGTGAACCCCACACGCACACGCACACGCACACTCTACAGCATCTCTAATGCAGCGTGTGGTTGTTGTTTCATTTTGGATTTAAAAGGCCATATATAGACCTATAGCATGCACACAGCTTAAATAAATGGCAGGTCTCCAATGGCTCTCTCCCACAGCTTCTCTCCCCGTGAGCAAACTAAATGCAGAGGAAATGTTATGTAACTCCAGCTGTTTCCAGCTTTTCGGTTAATACTCTATCAGAGTAAGGAAGCCCAGTCAGCTCAGAGAACGGCAGCCAGCGACAGCCGTGGGCCCCGCAGCTACTGTCAGCTTATTTCACAACAGCCTTCCTTCAATTCACTGCCTTCTACGTGGCATTTTTATGTATTATTTACATTTTGTTAAATATGCTTAGCCATGCCTGTGTGCATTTTTATTATTATATATATTTTTTTTTTTTTAATTCAACAATTCAACCGGCGTCTCCACTTTGGACTTGAGCCTTCACCACATGCTTGATCCAGCCCCTAGAGCACAGATTTGAAGCATGACAACGGATGACAGGTTACACACACACACACACATTTGAACTGTAATTACAAAGCACCTCATAAAGCTAAAGAGACGACGTTAAAAAAGAAAAAAACATTTTTGTGTGCAACATCTGCTCCGCGTGACTCCCGTCCTTTAATTGACCTTATATAGCACAATGTAAAGTGGCTGGTTAGCTGGCATCGATCCGACTCCTCCCCAGACTGGCGGTGACATTTCCTCCCATACTTTATTTTATGTTTTGCATCTCCTATGTTCTTTCCTCCCCATTTTAGAAGCCCCACAGCTGAATGAGCATGAAGCGGGGTGGGGGGTGGTGGTGGTGGTGGTGGTGGTGGTGGGGGTGGGTCTGATATCAACACACTAATGCAACCCCTTCATCTTCCAGCTCCACCCCGTGTCTCTGGGACGGACGGTGGGCGGAATTATGGATTGTCATTGCAAATGGAAAAAAAATGGAATAAAAAAAAGCAGGCGGGGAGGCGAAAGACAAGGAACCCCTGGCTGACATAAGAGAGAGAGAGAGAGAGAGAGAAAGAGAGAGAGAGTCTGGGGCCCGTGAAAGCTGAGGTCTTGGTTCTTTACAGATTAGAAGATCAGTCCTCGCAGCACTTCCCCTCTGGGCCACGGCAAAGGGAGGGAAAAAGGCTTTTTTTTTTTTTTTTTTTTTTTATTCCGATGCAGCTCTGCCAGTTTTTCCATCCCACAGCTCCGGATGCTCAATCTCTTTCTCTCTCTCTCTCTCTCTCTGAACCAGCTTCCCAAAAAAAAAAAAAAAAAACACACACAGGCTTTTCTGCTGTAATGCAGAGTAAATCTCTAATTACAAAATTTTGGGGCTTGAGTAGCAGAAGTCATAATTATGGTACCTCTTATTATGCAAATTAATTGACTGATTCCAAAGAATTAATTACCTCTTGTCCCGAGTTTGATTAACAAATGAGAGTTTTTGGCTTCCATTTTGATTTGTTCTTTTCTCTCTTCCTGGGTTTACAGGAAAGAGCGGGATAGCGAGGAAACACAAGGTGACACAACTTGCTGGATGATTGTGAAATTGGATGAATATTTACTCGGATGAGCAATTTTTTTATTTTTATTGGAAACCAGATATCAGGGAGTTGCATTGATTTATTTTTATATGACATATATGAGAACTGAATTAAATATTGGTGAAATTGGATTCACGCTGAATTTCATTGGCCGAAACTAAGATAATCCTTAAGACCATTTCTTGTTAAATCATGAGAAAGTCTCTGTCTCACGCACACACACGCGCGCACACAAAGAAAGCAAGACGACATCGGCTGTCCAACTCGGAGCCTTGACCTAAACCTCATCCGTGACCTCGGAGAGCCGGGCTGACCTTTGCTCGTTACCCTGCAGCTGAATGGGATCAAATCTCTGCAGCCGTGTTCCAAAGGTTAGGGATTGTTTCTGCAGCCAATTACAGACCCAAAAGCTTTAGCTTCATGTCAGTCATTACCTGGCATACTGTGTCCGAGCACATATACATATACATATAGCAGACTTCTTATATATAATATATATATAATGACATATATATATAGTCATTAGGGAGCAATTTGAGTGTCTGCCGTGATGTGACTACAGTCTCTATTAGAATAGAGTCGTATCACATCACCCCTCTTGACATTTTCAGAGTTAGCACCACCTCCAGGAACGCGTGAAACGAGTACTCCTAATCCCCCGCTCCCCCGCCGCCGCCACCACCGCCGCCACCGCCGCCACCGCTCCGTCTCAGCGCCTCTGGTTCATCTCCCCGGCAGGATTTCAAAACAAAAGGCCCCTGGCAAATGAAATGCATGGGCAGAGAGGGGCGGGCGCACAATGCGGCTCACCTGAATAGAGCAGAATGAACTAGTCCTGACAAAGCCAGGAGGATGAAAAAAAAAAAGAAAAAGGGCCTTGTCAAAACTCCAAAGCCTGATTTGCCTGAGTGAATGAGAAAAAAAAAAAATATCAAAGCTGGGAAAAGCCACCCTTGACTTCTACCCGTGATTCCTTCGACACAAAAAAAAAAAAAAAAAAGACAAGCCTTCCATTCTTGTCCAGTCATTATCAGAAGATCAGAACCGCAGCAAGAATTAACAGTTTAATTGGTTGTGTGGAGCAGACACAGACCGGCCCCTCTGTAAGAACTATCGAGCCCCATTCAATGAACTGCCGTCTCCACTGTTGGATGAGGTCAGCTGCTCCGGAATCTCTGGAATAATGCAGGTGGCCAAAAGACAACAGCTAAGTGTCGGACCCCAAAACAATCCATTCCGCCATCACACCATCAGCTTCCAGCCTTTGGGGTTGTTTTCTTTTTTGGCTCGCAGGTTGTCTTTGGCAGGGCTAATTACGCTTGGGGGGGGGCAGCGGCTATACCAAAGGATACATTTCCACATAAGGGAGGGGCCCTAATTTTGTCTGTCGGTGGCATTTAAATTCTTCCTTCCAATGGAAGATAACAGAAGAATACAAATAGCAATTAAATGCTGCTCAACCTGGGTGAGATTACACTCGTGAGGAAGACAGCCAATAAGAGCGGCTTTATTGCCTCAGAGAAGCCAGAGGAAAAGACAATGTGCTGGAAAACAGGGATGCCGCACAGACTCGCAGGGTGTAAAGAGAAATAGTTGCTCCTCAGAGGCAATTGTGTGTCAGGACTTGCATCACTTTCCAATTTAACATACACTCGGAGAAGGTGGGGGCTGGCGTTTATGTTAAAGATGGTCAAGAATGCGGCATTTTGGGTGCAGGCAAAAAAAAATATATAGGATTAACTAGATGAATATCTGAGGGATAAAATATAATAATAATAATGAGGGAAAAAATGTAAAAATAATAACATTTATATTATATTTGACGCATTTTATTACCACCGCTGTGTCTGGTAGTGAGGGGACCACCTGTAGCCGAGGTAACTATGAGAGGAGCAAAAAAAAAAAAAAAAGGAAGACGACGACGATTTGATCCTGAGTGAGGAAGATTCAGTGACTTTTTAAATCTTATTTGCAGTTAATTGTCAAATGACTGTAAATGGAAGTATTAACCTGTTCAATTATAATGTCATTAAACAGAGAAACAGATGGCAGGTGATGACATCACCTTTCACAAACCACACACACACACACACACACATTCCCTGTCTCTCACAGACAATATTTATCTTAGTTTTAATGGCTTTTGTTTCCCTCTGAGATTTGGAGATGTGCCCGCTCAGTTCACATTTCACTTTTTCCTTCCCACGTGCTCCCAGTCTCCGTTCACGGAGACAAACATTGTTATTTCGAACAAATCCATATACTATGCATATACGGAGAGAAAAATGCTGCTTGACATCTGACATCAGGAAGTAGGCTGAAGAAAACGTCGTCATCCCTGAGTTGGATTCTGAAATTATGCAAAGAAAAAAAAACAACAATGCAATGGAGTCAAGTCACTCTCATCACTTCATTTCAGAGTTTTTTTCTTTGCACTTGTTATCCAAAAGTTTTCTTCCACTCAATAATTTATTCGATTGTGTGTAACTGTGGCATTTATTCAATATTCATAAAAGTCAACACTTCCTGCATTTGTGTATTTTTCATTTGTGTAACTCTTCACATTGTACAGTTGAGTAACAAATAGACCAGTGTTACCCGGGAGGCAACGTGTAAATCATTAAGATGCTCATTTCTCAATAAAAAAACAAAACTACGACACATTATGGTCATAAAAATAAAAGGGATGTCGTCTGATTTTCAACATTTGCCAAAACCGGAGGAAGAACTAAACTCTCTGGAAATCACTGCATTTCATTCTGTTTTTCCCAGTCATTTCCCTCCATACCTCCCCTAATGACGTTTTGATACGCACATACATGCCACTATGGTTTTCTGTGATTGGGAAATGTAGTTCGGGGAGTGGGGGAGGGGTGAACTCTTATCATGGGCCTCCTACTCTCTGTGGTTTGGAGCATCTCCGGCTCCTGTTAGATTTGGATCAATGCACGGTCAATCCCTTTCCTGAGAGGACGGATCGATGTGGTTCCTCGGGCTGACCGGGCCTCTAATCTCTGGAAACAGCGTGGTGCTCCTCCTCGCTCTCTTTGGAGACGCCACTTCCTGCCCTCGGTCGGAGGCCTACAGCGCGCCCCAAAAAAAGAATGAAAAAAACAAACAAACAACCAATGTCGGAAGAAATCTATTCACCGATGCCTCCGCAGTCGGTGATGTGTTCAATAACCTACACGGGCTCCCACTGTTGTTGTTTGTTTTTTTTAAGAGGATGCGTGGAGTTCCCATCAAATAGTTTCATACTCAGCAAAGATCTGCTCATCCTCATAATCCAATTTAATCAGCAGGTTTTTACTCTTTTATATCGCAAACTGAGGCCAAAGAGCGGATAATAAAATCAATATTTTGCATTTGACTATATTATTGCTCATGCTTCCTTTTTCGCCACACTTCTATGAAACCACAATTTTGGGTTAATATCGGCTCATCATCAGGCTGCAGAAAGTGAGACACTGGATGAGAGAGAAGCCATCGACCTCCTGCCAATGAATGTGTAGGTAGTGTTCAGTTTGGGTTTAGAAAAAAAAAATAATAATTGTGCTAAGAACATCACAGGGCAGGTCGTATTTCTGTCACATGAGATAAAGTTGACCACAGCGTGAACGAAGCCTGAACGGCTGGGAAATGATGAATATTTGATGAAGGCTAAGTGCAGGGATGGAACCAGAAGGTTTGGTTGGCTGCTTGGGGGAAGTGTGAGAAATTGCATGCGACTGGGAGAAAAGGTCAGCTTTGTTTGGCATCGGCGAAGGTCACCCCAGAGGTCATCCATCTTCCTTTAGTGTCTGATTCATAACGAGTATCCACATGTACACAAAACAAAAGGTTTCAGTTTCTGCAAATATTACTGACTTAAGAAAAAAACAATCATGGATTACAATATAGTGTCACTATTCTTAAAATCTCAGTTCACCCCAGTAGGTAGACTATTAGTTTCTAGATTATTTTCAATCTGGGGAGTAGAGAATGCGGCCTAATCCCAGTCGTGGCACAAAGCAGGTTACGCGATCCAAATCCGTCCCAAGCATCTAAATATGGAACAGTGGAATATGAATGTTTCTTCCACAAAAGACGATTACATGGACATGATGCATCAATATCAGCAGTTCAGATGAGGGCCGGGGTTTTCTGCGGCTTTGTGTGAAGTTCTGAAGAGGTCACATGACACCATATTTCATCTTTTTATTTTTATATCTTTTTTTAAGTTGCCACTGGTGCTGTTTTTTCACCCCCTATGAAATAAAAGCTCTAAGCTCTTTAAGTTTTTTTTTTTTTTTTTTTTAAGTTGCTATCACCACCATCCTGTCTCCAGCTTATGCATGCACAGGCACACGAGGTATTTAAACACAGCAGGAAGAACCACGGCTACCTGACGCTGACTATTTATTCCAGGCAGGAACACGGTGACGTTACAGTGACAGTGGGAGGAAATAACCAAGCCGGCCTCTCCACAGGCCACACTGATTATTCTCAAAGACTTGGTGCTCCATAATCCCCTTGTTTCTGAGGGAGGGAGGGAGGGAGGGAGGGTGTACTGATATAAAAGCCGGAACTTTAATTATACAAAGCTTCAGAGGAGGCCTGGAACCTGGGGTTGCGCTGGGCTACACAGGCATGAACCACCTCCAGTGGTCTGTACTCTTTGGACAGCCCACAATCATGAAAGTATGTCAAATGGAGCCGGAAATATATGAACAATTTAGAAAATAAAGTACATGGGACTTATTTTCTAGAAAGTGTGCAAATAAGCACACACAGACAGAGGAGTTGCAAAACATCACTTGTGGTATTATAGTTGATTTAATCTGCCACAAAGAGAAGCCAGAAATAATTACAAAATGCCTGTCAACATGCGTAATGACTTCATCTTCAAATAATACCGCAAAAAGTTTGAATTGAATTATTGATTGTCAGTTTGATTTATGAATTTTGTGTGGATGCACAAAAAAAAAAAGAAGTAAATCTCTGCGATGTCGGTGTGCATCTGAGAAATTGTTTTCCCCCTTTGCTGTATGTCGTATTATTTATTTCCCCATGTAGTTCTTGAGGAGTGGTTTCTTTTCTTCTTCTTTTTTTATTTATTTTTTTCTGAAGAGCTGAGAAATCTATCACGACGGCACAATGACCACACAGCTGCTAATGTGGAAACCTGATTTGACAACTGTGGATGTAATTACCGCCTCTCACTGGTTCCCTTTCACATTTACCGTCCACCACTGACAACCAGAGTCTCAATTTTCACACCGAGGACAATCGACAGGATGTAAGAAACACAGAAGCCTCGGTGCAAAAAATAAAAAAATAATGTTTTTTCTTATTCTAATTATAAAAGTTAAACTTCTCCAAGAGAACTACTCATTTTCACAACTTGATCAAGTTCTTAAACTTCGTGCTTGAGTTTTAACGATGCGAATGAGTTTTTTTATTTATTTTTTGCTTGGTAGATAACGCGCACAGAATAAAAAAAGGAGGTCTAAACACAGCTCTACAACGGAGTGCTAGTTGTAACCTGTCCAAACGTGGACAAAATCCAATATGGGGAAACATCCAGAATAGTCTGACCAGTCCTAAAAAAAAAAAAAAAATGAAGCAGAAAAAAATGAAGCAGGTTTCACAACTTGATCAAGTTCTTAAACTTCGTGCTTGAGTTTTAACGATGCGAATGAGTTTTTTTATTTATTTTTTGCTTGGTAGATAACGCGCACAGAATTAAAAAAAAAAGGCGGTCTAAACACAGCTCTACAACGGAGTGCTAGTTGTAACCTGTCCAAACGTGGACAAAATCCAATATGGGGAAACATCCAGAATAGTCTGACCAGTCCTAAAAAAAAAAAAAAAAATGAAGCAGGATTCCACGTCCTCTGACATGAGCGTCCCTTGTCATATTTCAGCACATTAGCGTGACAAAATAGAAAGGAGATTGAAGGGGCAGCATCTGTGGCTGACAGAGGACGCAATGAATTGATTATTTACTGTCTGATGTGCTCTTTCACACTGTGCTGCCTCTTTTTTTTTTTTTTTTTTTTTTTTAATCATATTGAAAAGAATTAAAAGCAGCGTCCTCTTTGAATTTACAAATTTACAATAAAAATAAAATAAAAATAAAAAATGGAAAATATAGGATTTATAGAAACTAACTGTACAAAAGTGAGGATGAGGAGATGTGGTGTTGTGCAGTATGATGGGCAGGGGTTTTTACAGTGTGCGATCAAACGTATTTATAGTTACAACGTCCGACTGCACGAAAAGAAAAAACAGACCGTACAAAATCAGGCACCGTGAAATATTGCCTTCGAAAACGGCCTCCAAAAGTTAGAAAAAACAAAAAATGACTAAATATTTTCATCTGTATCTTGACACTGATTTTTTTTCATCTTGCAATCATCCAAATACAAAGATTTTAGGCTCTTTAACAACAAGTGAACACAAAAACCTCAGAGAAGTGTATCTCCGACATACCGTACGACAAACCTGACCTCAATGCGTTATAATGGCTTTCGGGACGCAGTAATGGAGCTTTCACAAGTTCAATTATGGCCCAATCGTTCTGGTGTGGGAGGGAATCTGATGCACGCCGAGCCCTCCGCTCGTATTGTTCAACAGGTGGGAGGTGAGGAGGAGGAGGGCGTACGGAGACAGGAAGGCGGTAAGTGACTGCGTCGGCGGTGTAGGTGAGCGAATAAACCGTCTCAGCTTTCAGTCTGACGGGATCCTCCTAAACTACTCAAGTGTGTGTGTGTGTGTGTGTGTGTGTGTGTTGTGACGGGGTTAAATCTGCTCCTCAGATGTACAAAAGTATCCTCAGATTTTAAAAGCAACAGGAGGAGGAATTTGGAATTTTGGAATTCTAGAAAGAAAACGGACTTAATTAACTCTTAATTCAATCAATGAAATCACATTTTTCTACTAACGCCCTCAGTGACCTTCAGACGTTGTGATTGTCAGATTGTTGACCAGCGTTATAATTCCTGCAGGGTGTGTTTGCCTATTTGTACATCTTCCCCGAATCAAACACCTCCCAGAGACACACACAGAGGTGAGAAATTGTTGTGTGTGTGTGTGTGTTTGTTTGTGCGTGCTAAACTGCTGCTGCATTTTTCCCCAATTTGTACAATTAATATTTGCCTCTCCGCCACGTCATGCATGCATGGATCAAAAATGTTTATTAATAACTGCGTAATATTGGGAGTTATGTTAGATGATGTCACTTGGGTTATCTTCACATCGAATGTATCTGCGCCGACGTGCAGCTGCAGGGCTCGTCGCTACCAAATATGTCAACTAAAAATAGAGTGCAAACCACAACATGCGTTTAGCAGGATGTGTGTGCACAGCCAAAATAACTAAACCCAGGCAAAGCTGCTGTTTTTTTTTGTTTTTTTTCGACAAAAGGTTATTAGATGTTGAAACAATTTTGTAAAAGAAAAAAAAAAAGGATGATATGCAAATGACGCCCCGTCTCCAAACAGGCCGAGCAGATTTGGATAGTTTTTAGAACTCAAAGGAACTACTCTCATATCACAACATCTATACTCGGCAGAGCGGGAGTATGTGAAAATGAAATTATTGGGCTGCAGCGGTGAGCTGAGATTGGAAGAGATACACAGATCCACTGAGCTCCAACACTAACAATCACCAGTAAAACATTTCAGCTGCAGCGTCTCATCTTTTTTGGCCACTTCCGTCGCTTATCAAAATAACAAAAGCTTCCGGGCGGGTACGACACATCGACGTCTCGCTAATTAAACTTAGCCGCTGTCGGTTTGGGTGCGCTCGCCGCACGCCACTGTCAATGCCCGTCCAAAAAAAAAACACCCCAAAAATGTGTTGGGCGAGAGCAAAGCTGCCGTTTCTTCAGTTCCAACAAATCCAACCGAGTGAGACCTCCCTGCAGAGGATCTCCTACACATCTCTAATCTCCACTTTATAGTTTTGAAAATACGACCTTCAGTATTTGGATCAAGAAGCTCCTGAAAACAAAGGTGGGCGAGATGAACCGGTCCACGGCCCTGCTATAACAATGTGTCTCATTTATAAATGAATTTAGTTTGAGCAGATATCCAATATTGGAGGACTCAGATCAGGTTCTAACTCGTGCTGGGCAACGTCACCTTTCTTTAATCGCCATTAATCGCCATATTTTCAAAAAGATCGAGAGAGAGAGAGAGAGAGATGATCCCGGCGTGTCAGGTCAACTCTGAAATGCCAGACAACCAATCAATACAGCAGCAGAGTTCCCCAGACGAGCAGCTTCTCATCCTCCGACAAAATATTCCTACGAGGATTAACTGCTCCTTCACCCATTTTCATTTTCAGTCAAGAAGGTATTAATCTGACAGCCAAGTGAAGCCCAACAAATACTACACACTTCAAAGCAGCAGGAACCCGGCCCAGGTTCAAACATAGCCCCCCTTTTCATTTCTATTTTCTCCTCAGACGTATATGTCCTGCCCATGGTGTCTTTATTTAAAAAAAAAAAAAACTACTTTCAGTAAACCCCTAAAATATAGAGCCACTTATTGATGTAGCAACTGACTTTTTTCTGTTTGGCGTGTTTAAATTTGGATTCCGCTGTGATATTTTTGGGGGCCTGGAAGCGCAGGTAAAAAAAAAGAAAAAAAAAAAGAAACTTGTGTTATTTTAGAGCCGTTACACATGAATACACTTCTGTCCTCTTTTTACAAAGTAGATATCAATTTGTCATCTTGGGTTTTATTATTATTTTCATTATTTCATATTCAGCTATCCACATTTTTTTTGGTTTGGGTCTCAGCCTGCCTCATTTATTTCAAGTTCAGTTAGTGATGTCCTACATTTCACGCAGAAGTCTTTCACCTCCCACACAGCAGAGCAGATTTTGGCTGCAGTGGATGTTCTGGACTGTAAGTGGATAATCGGGGGGGGGGGGGGGGGGGACAAACATTACTTAAGCGCCGTGTGAAAAGAAAACCCACAGAGAAATAAAGTCACACTCCTGCAGAACCATTTTTCAACAGGGCAGCTTGTCCTGGGGTCGTGACTTGGTTCCCTGTGTTGTGCGTACCATAAAAGTTTTGTGGGGCCTTGGTGGACAAATCGGTATTTGTGCCTCCTGCAGGTTCCTGTGATTTTTTTTTTTTATTATTATTTTTTTTATAGTGGAAAAAGCAAAAACACAATGCAAAGCGAACGAAAGGTGGATGCTTTGCATGTGAACGACTAAATCTATCTTAAAAAAAAACGACAAAACACTTAGCTTTCAATGGTGATGTATATTTTCTGTATTTATTGCTGATTTGTCACCCTTTTTTTTTCATGTTTCCACATGGTTTCTTTAAGCTGAAGCTCTGGGGGACATGCACAGTGAACTGGTTTCAAAGACTGTCAGATCAGAGGCTGATGGAGAGCAGGGGGTGGTTTGTCCTACTTGCTCAAATACTGTTGTTTCCAGGGCCTGATTAAATATGTTCAGAGAGATACACAAACCTAATTTATGGTCCTATTTAAGCTCATCATTTTTAAGGGAAGACACCTGAAATATAAATAAATTGCAATTTTTGGTGACATTTTTGACCTATTGGAGAAGAATGTACCGAAATGGTGTTTTGTTTTTTTTCCTCCATTTAAGCCGGTTAAAGCTATAAAAAAAAAAATTGCCTGTGTGTTGTGTATCTTTTCTGCCATAGAAGTGAAGGTCAAGTTAAGATCTACAGTAAAAAATCCTCACAAACACAATACTACTCGTTGACAGCCAAATCCAAGGCCAAAGCGCTCAGAGCCTTCGGCTGGCAGCAGAAAGCAGAGCCTCCACCGAAAGGTGCTTTTTGAGTTTAAATTAAACTTCTTGCTTTTTTTTTTTTTTTTTTATCTCAGTCAACAGCACAACCTGACAACTTGATTTGAAGTTCACCAGCTCAAAGCGCATGAAAACCCCCAAAAACTGGCACAGGGCCCTAAATATCCTCAAATCAACTTCCGCTGCCGCTGTTCTCTTCATCTCTTCACCCACATGAAACGCACAATCCGCAGTGGGCATGGAGTTTTCCCACCTTGAACGTGCAAGAGCAAAAGTTGGATTGGCAGGTGCAGTCCATCGTCATCATCTCTGCAGTAAAAACATTGAGATTAACTTTTGAAATCATGAATAAAAATCCCCTACACACTGTATCTCAGTGTTCCTCCCAGATAATCAAAAAACATCTCGTACTTACTCTGCATGGGGACGACAATAACTCAGGGAGGAATTGTTATGGCTATTAAGTTATTTTTTCATACAAAAGAGAAACCTGATTCCGACACCGTAGATTACAAAAAAAACGATTCCAAAAACACAGTAGCTTTGCAATCTAGAATCTTTTTCCCCTCACAAGCGCCCCATTGTTCCTTCGCAGGTGATTTTTTTTTTTCTTCCCCCCCCTCCCACCGCCACCTCCAAGTAGGACACCACAACAAAAAAAAATTAGATTGTGGCATTGTTGTGAGGCAGTTGTCTGGCACCAGTGCAGAAAATATCAGTCAAGACAAGGGGCACAATGGATGAGACAAAGGACGAGGAGCGAGAGAGCACAGTGGGGGGACGTGATCCGTTTCCGTGGCAGCCTGAAGGGTCTCATCAGGAGCAAATTCAGCAAAATGTAATACAAGCTGAAGTGTGGTGTAAAAATGAAAGATGGGAGAACCCCGGATGCACTGTGCTCCCTTTGCTGAGGCATACCTGTATTGTATTCCGAGGGGGGGGGCGGGGGGGGGCAATCATTTCCCCCTACGATGATTACAACGGAACACCAGCCGTATTGTTTATTTGCTTGAAAGCACAAATGATATGCATTGATTCCTTATTCATTCATTGTTGACCCCCCCCCCCCCTCGCATTGTATCTATGAATGCAGCCAAAATGGGCCCAATTACAGCGAGTGATGCCTCCCTGTGACTCCACAGTGGAGCGGTGATGATAAAGGCCTCAAACTGGGAGGAAAGGAGCAATCAAAGGCCACTTGTTGTCCTTGGTGGGGAAAAAACACGCTGTGATATGACGAGGGTTCACTGGGGATTTCAGATTAGATGATTAAACCATTGCGCATGTATTAGGGATTCCAACTTTTGGCTTACTGGCAGAAGTGCTCTTTTGTCAGCCACATGACTGATGGTCAATATTCAATAGATTTCCTCCACACAAAAAAAAAAATGCATAATACACTGTATAAATGGATAAATGGCATGTTTACGGGCCGTCATCCACTCGTGACGGGAACGTTTCATCAATTTTGAGACAGAATTCCGGGAAATGGATCATCCGAGAAAGCAGGATCGCTGCGTGAAGCGGTATATATCAAAAAATGGTGATGATAATAATGTACAGACATTGCAAAAATGATCACATGCCACAGCACTTTCATCTTATACCATGGCATAAAAACGATGGTTATTATACCAGGTACATTTGCATCATGCCGGTATTGAAAATATGCAAAGTGGCTGCCACACGTTGCCAAGATTTTTTTTCGCCAATGTGTGTCCCGTTTATAACTTCAATCCAGAGCCCAAACACCAGCGAACATTTCAACACCCAACCATAAAATGGGCCATAAAAATCATTTTCCGCTCCCCTGCTTCCTGGCGACAACTCTATTCCCTGTTCATTTCAGTAACCTCTGACTTACAGACAGACACAGACTGACCCCGATCTGACCCTTTGAGCACGCACACACAGACTTCCCCAATGACACACGACCACTATCGTTAACTACTTTCAATGATCATTTAGATAAATATAGATTTTTTTCTCAAAATCTCATACAAATCAATCAGTTATTAGAGGATATTAGTCCAGTGTAATCCATAATACTGGAAATGGTCATACCTGTGAAGCTCGGTCATTTTTTTGGAAGAAATAACCATTTCCAGATCACATGAATGAATTAATAAAGATTTTCACCCATCAAGTCAAAAAATGGAGGGATGATGCCCATTAGCCTTATTAAATTCATATTCAAATCTAAAGTGGCTAAAGTAAAGGTACTTTAGCCACAAAAGCCAGCAAACCAAAACCAGCACAGCGAAGGAAGTGACTGATAAAAAAATAAAGAAATAGAAAATAAATCATGAGAAGCTGAGAATATGGCCCAACTTCACAGTTGGGTTGGAATTAAGATAACCCTGCTCCAGATAGAGACCCCGTTCCAGCGTAAATAAAGGCCAGTAAAGGGAATTTATGTCATGCAGATTCCAACAACTGCAGAGATGACATTACCACCAACTGCCCGGCAATTTAAACAGGCATATATTCAGCCAGCAGCAACGTTAATGTGGGAAAAAGTCCACAGGGGTCCTGCCTGAAAAGCAATGCAATTATAGATGTCTTACTCTACATGGACTCTACTCCTATCAGAGCTTCTCGGCAACAGTTGCCAAGAACACATTCACATTATTACAGAAGTGTGGTTTTCCTGTCAAACGGCGTTTTTTTTTCTTTTTTTTTTTTTTTCTTTTTTTTACAGTGTCTGTGATCATGTGCAAAAGAATCCCAGTAGGTCAGGACACATGGAGAACATCCGTCCGCCCCCGGGCCGCGCACTCAGGGTGCCGACATATCCTTCGCCTGCTGCACAATAACATGTCACGTAATGAGAGGAAAATTTGCATGTTATGTAAAGGTGGTCACAGTGAAAAATAATGCATGAATACATCACAATGTTTTCTAATGCCTTCATTCCACAGACTCATTCGGTTTCTGGTGTTTTACAGATCTGCGTTTCTCACCTCATATGATCATAAATACTCAGTTGAATCGGACTCATTTCATGTTCCCCCCCCACCCACACAGCGCGGCCTAATTCCAAAACCTCCCAAAAAAAAAAATCAACCTTCTGAGAGATTTGGAATGGGACCCCACTCACTTGACATCCCATCGGTCGAGGGATCACTAACAAGTAGGCCATAAACCTTTTTTTTTTTGTTTTCCTGTTTGATTACACTAAGTACACTAAGTGCAGAGGCCAGATGCGACTCCGCCTGGTCATCTGTCGGTTCGACAGCAGACTCAATGTAGACCGGGTGGGCAAAGGCAGGAGGAGGCGGAGCCAGAGGGGGGGAGGGTCACCGGGGGTCTGCCCCCTTCAGGCATACAACCATTGTTCTTCATTACAGCCGGGGGAGGCTGCTGGGGGCTACAGATGGAGCACAGGTCCATCTCCACACCTGTTCTCCATCTCGCCGGGGCTCCCTACCAGCTTGACTCAGAGCCAAGCCACGCTGCAGCAGCATTCAGCTACGCCTCACACCGGCTTTTTCTTTGTGTCAGTAACTGCCAGGCGCTTTTTTTGTGCCACTTCAAAATGAGACTCTTCATGTTTAAATCTTTCAAAGCAAAGAACGAGTAGGAGAGTTATTTTTGACAGTTAAGTTTCTTTGAAAAACTGCATTGGAATCATTACACGACAATGAGACTCACAAAAGAGCACAAACAAAACTATCTATGTAATACTTACAATACTAAATAACATATGGCCGCTTCATATTTTTATGCACTTTGGCCAAATATACACTATCTGGTGCTAGGCCGTACAATATTATAGAGAAACCCAATTTATTATTTTCATTATTGCCGTTTCTGTTTTACAGAATGACAGCACGCACGCACGCATACAAACACACGCAGGGTGCAACCAGCCATGGATTTCAAATTTACCAAAGTAGACTTAGTTGATGAACTGCATTAACCAGGATGCACCGTCCCTGAACAGGCAGGAGTGGACACTGGCTCTAAGGCGGCAGCACTTACAATGCAAGTAAAAAGTAATGGACAAATACACTTAACATGCAATCGATTCATTTCATATTGTACTACCAAGAGGAGCATGAATGTCTAATTTAGGACGCTATTAATAAGGGCTGTTGCCGTGTGCATTTAATGAAGTACCAGACCAGGTCTGGACCTGTGCACCACGTCCTCTTTACTCCGTTTTAATTTCAAGGTGGAATGCAAATTATTGTTTTCAAAATAAAATTGGAGATGATGATTTCTCTTCGGCTCTCTCTCTCTCTCTCAGCTTTTCTTAATGACCTTTTTGTAGTTTTGTAAATAAAAATGAACATTCATTTCATCAGTTGAGCTTCAGGGCTTTCCAAACAAAAGAATGTTCAACAATTAGAAAACAGGCAAAACATTTAAAAATCTGCACCTAATTCAACAATAACAACGTCGTGTTCCGATGTTTTTCTATATTTCACTTCTATGTGGATTGTGGCACACAATTCAGCAGTGCAAGGCTTCTATTTCAAATCGGAAATTACCCAGAGATCTCAGCTGCTGTGAATCACATCTATAGGAGCTTGCTCAACAGCTGGCAAACAAAATTGATGCTTGCGGTTCCAGATCTGGCCTTTCGCTTTTTCCAGTCGCAAAGACCAGTGAGCACATTTTATAAGAGGATGCAATGAATCTCTAGTGAAGAAGCACAACGGGCATTATGGTGGAAATGGACAAGCGTGCAGCCTGGAGATAACATCTTAAATGAGCCGGCACGTGGACGGGGGGGGTGGGGCTGGCGGGGTAACCAATCTCAGAGATACTAGAGTTCTAAAGCAAATAAAAAGGAAAAACTACAGCCAAATGAAATGAGAAGTCTACAATAGCTTTTCCACGGAACTACTTTTTCTCTAAGTGAAATCTCTGCTATTGGCCAAATTTAAAATAATCCTTCATCACCTAGAGGAAGTATAGATGACAGCTCATGCTGCAGCAGCTTTAAGTAATAATCAGATGTACATTATAATCACTCGTATAGCAGGAAACAATATAATGTGAGCTCCAGCCAGCAACTCAACCTACAGATAGTAGATGTACTGCATTCATTCAAGCTTTATACCACACATGACTCCATGCCATTCAATAACAGTGTGACAACAATGCCGGATTTACTCAACACGTGTTGAACCACCACACGGTAACAAGTTCCAGCGGGATCCATTTATTCCAGTGCACCGATTGCAGAAAGCACGACTGGTATTTAGAAGCAGAAAACCAGCAACATCCAATGTCAGAGGGTCCTCCAACGAGGAAAAAAAATAAAATAAACGGACGTTGGACTTGCCAATGCAACGTCAAACACAGAAAATAAATGCCCTATTATTTTAATATAAAAAAAAAAAAAAAAGATCACTAAATCCTCACACACACCTTCATTCATGAACCCCATCCACGCACACACACATTCCCAGCATGCACCTTCCCACCCTTACGTGACAGGGAAAAAAGGAGAGCGGAGCCCCTTCTCACTGTAACCGATACGTTTCCCTAACCAAGTTTTCAAGTCTGAGCATGCCCGTGGTCCCAGCGTACTCTTTAACAACAGCTGTAAAGGAGCCAGAGGTGTTCAACGTGTACGGTGGTTGCATAAAAATGACGTATGTGTTAATGATTAACCACCGGATACAGGATTATGCAGGCATGGCGTTTTCTTTAAAAATCGCTATAGGGCTGCATGATTATCACTGATGACTTACAGTTGGTATTGGATTCTATATTATTCTTCCATCCTCTCATAGTAGATTACATTAAAGTATGCGTCTATAAATCAAGAATTCATCACAGATGGTGAACCATCAAAGGAATCCCAGGTTTGTAGAAGCCAAATGTATGGTTGAAATAATACTGTGATATGGCCTAATAATGCAAAAATATGCTTTTACATCCATATTTGTGTTTAAATATGGACAAAAATAGATTGTTCAGTCTCTCTCTGACCATAATATTGTGATTTTTTATTATTATCTTAGAACTAATGTGGACCATAACAGGAGTCACCTATGTTCTTTGAATGCTGACAATGTGGCTCCATGACTACGATCCCCATTTGAAAACCTCTGCCCAGCGATTGACTGATTGACTTCTTTCCAAAGGATGGGACCTTATCTCCCTGGAAGGAGCACGGTAGCCTCCCTCAGCCCTGTGAGAGAGCGACGTGGTGAACTGTGAGCACATTCCCATAAATCCATTTCATTTGGAGCAGTGGTGTGACGCGATGACAGTACGAGTACGAGTCCTGTGTGCCAGAGAGGAACGTACAGTGAGGATGAAATTAATTAACGCCACCTTCCCCTCTCTCCCTCGCTGCTGACCGCGCTGCTGCAGTCCTCACGCTGATACCACCAACTTCCAATTTCCTTTGTACCCAGGGAAAATAGAAATAAACTATGTTCCCCGTACTCCGAGGCTGGTGTACTATGCGCTGTAGGTAAATAATTGATATGCTTTGTGCCAGCACCCCCAGCTTTGTTTGAAATCAGTGGAGCCATTTTCAATTGGAGGCAGAGCAGCACTGCCCAGTGTCCAATGAACAACAAAGCCAGGACGAAAAAAGAAAAAAAATGCATATATATATATATATATATCTCAGCATTTATACGCAACCATTTTGATGGGAGTAGGAAAAAATGCTGGGGTGGATTAAGCCTGGTGGATAATCCACAATGGGACAAATGTGGACATCTGCTGCCTCCCCTGTCACTCTCACAATTAGAGGCTGTAACTCAGCATAAAAACCAGGGATTTTATTCTGGCGAGGAGCAGATTTGCTGCTACTGCTGCTGAGTGAGCTGGAGTTGGGATAATCATTCATGACAAGAACTGAATTTACTGGAAGAAAAAAAAAAGAAAGGAAGAAAAAACAGCTACAACAGGAGGTTGTGGCGAAATCCAGCAACACGGCTCGACTTTAACCAGTTATATAATGGTGTGTGTGTGTGGGGGGGGGGTGTATTTCTACATCTTTATCATCAGCACTGTACAATGACAAATAATCCAGAGAGAGAGAGAGAGTGGGGGAGAGAGAGAGAGAGGGGGGAGAGAGGGGGGGGGAGAGAGAGAGAGAGAGGGGGGAGAGAGAGGGGGAGAGAGAGAGGGGGGAGAAAGAGAGAGAAATTAGTGCCAACCATAAACCACCATCCCATCAGGGTAAATAAACGGACACACAACTCTCTCAGCATCACACACACACACGCACACACACACACACGCGCAAGCAAGCGCACACAAACCCCACGCCACACACGAAGCTAAAAGCTTAGAGACATAAAAAGAAACACACACTTGGTGCAGTTCCCACTCCTCCAGCATCCTCTCTGACACGTCTGACTACACCCGAACGCACCTTTAATGTTGCATGATGCTGCTGCTGCTGCAAATCCAGTCACGATAGAGCAGGAGACAGAAACAACCCGGACCGGATCCAGATCGGAATTTTCGTAATTTAATGTTAACTTGGTCCGCACCAACTGTGTGTCTATAGGAGAAGGTGACTGATGATATCATATGAATCAATATAATGTGTTCTTTAATTCGGCTTTCATTCAAAACACAGCCAAGCATTTTTAATGGCGGTAATGTCAACTTTTCTAACGGGTTTGCCCGATATTTTCAACGGTCTCTCAGAGAAATCCTTCAGGACGAAGCACCGAGAGCTAATACTGGAAAACCTGAGATAAAACACACAATAGCTGCTCGTTCGTGTGCCGAACACACACAACAGCACGTTTTCAGTCATCCATCCCGAGTTGTGTTCTACTTTGTGTGAATCTTTCACTCCGTCGCTTCCCGCTAAAATCACCACATTTGTAGACGGAGTTCGCTGTGGCGTTTTCTCTCTCTCTCGCTCTCAGTCTGCTGCATCTTCCACTTTAACGCGTGGCTGTTTTCAAACACGCTACAAAAGTAACCAAGCAAACACACAGCACGCGCTTGTATGTGTGTGTGTATCCTCTGCGCAACAAAAGAAAACACACAACACACACACACACAAACACACTCGCACAAACACACACACAATCAACATTAAAGAGTAACCAGCTGTGCACCAGCAGAAATCCATTTATCACCGAGCTCCACAAACTCGTGTTCCTCTGCACACAGTGTCTTTAACACACGTTTACACACAAGATACACAACAACCTCAAATACATCAGGTGTTTCTACACAGCAACAACTTTACAAACACTTGTGCGTGTGTTTTTATTTCTGTTTCTTCAACAAACATCACACATCCAAACGTACGGGCTCACATTCCCGCGGCTCTAATCTCGACCCTTTGCCGGATTACAGAGCATCCAGAGTGGCCGGGCGGAAAGTGTGTGTCCGTTGTGTGAGGTTTTAAAAAAACAGGGGTTAAAAAGTCTTACCTTTGTGTGGAGCCGCGTGGAAGATGAAGAAAAAGAGAATAGTCGCCAGAGAGCCGCAGCCAGCGTTCGCCATGTTGGACACCTGCTTCAGTATGGCAGAGAGAGAGAGAGAGGAGAGAGAGGGTGCGAGGGGAGAGAGAGAGAGCGAGGGGAGAGCGAGAGAGAGAGAGAGAGAGAAAGAGAGGGGGGGGGGCTTCACCTCCACGCACAACGGGACTCAGATAATGAGATGCAAGGGAGGGAGGCTACCATTCACCACACTCATCTTATGCCCACTTCTATTATTATTATTATTATTATTATTATTATTATTATTATTATTATTATTATTATTATTATTATTATTATTATTATTTTGTACGTTTTTTGTAAAGATATGTTTTTATTCTGCTTTTTGTCTGACATTAATTATGGAATATGGCAAATAATATCCAGCACGAAGGGCGTGCGTGTGTGCGCAGGCGTGTCTGTGTATGTGTGCCTGTATCTCCATTTAATCTTTATAGGCTCTAGAACTGCTGAAATACTGATTTAAACCAAAAATATATTCAAATACAGTTTTTTTATGTATTTCGGACTGTTCAAAAACATTGGTATTTAATTCAACCTCCTGAAGCTCTGTACTATACAAGCAGCATCAGTTACAGCATTATTTTTTTTTTAGCTTTAGTGATATAACAGTTCTATGATATAACAATTTCTACACTCAAATTCAGCCAAAGCGGGAGGGGGGTCGGCAGAGGAGGTCGAGCAGGAAGTCGTCACGGCGAAGGCGGGGTCACCTGTGGAGTGTGAGCTCAGGGGTAGAGGAAGGAAGGAAGGAGGCGGAGCTCCTCAGGAGGCCGAAGCAGGAGGTGGATTCTCCTCAGCAGGCAAATCTGGAGAAGATAAATGGTAGACCAGGTTTCATGTGGTTCTGGCTCAAATATGAAGTTAACTTCAAGATGAGTCTGAAGTGAATACGTACGATTGATTTCCCTGGGATTTGTGAAATAAGATATTTGATGTCTAACTGCAGTATTGTTTCGGCCAGATGATGCAAATGTAAGTTTATATGACCATGACAATAATGTAAAGTTCTTTGATTTTATTTTTTACTTTACTTTTTTGTTTGCTCATGATCCAAATCCCATATTCTGCTTTCCACAATCTCTCCATGTAATTATTAATCACAAGTTAGGAATCAAGCTATGAAAAAAAGAAAAAAAACAAATGTTCACCTGATCGTTTATTTCAGCAAACACACCTGAGCCCAAAAAGAAAAACAAAAAATAAAACGCTGCGACTGGGCTCGTTTGCGAAACGCGATGTGCAATTGAGCATTTAAAGAGGCGCTCTGCCTCAACTACCTGTGAGTGGCACATCATACTCACCCGTATCTGCAATATGTCCCTCTCTGTGATGACATTCACCATGCACCTGAGACCCAGACCAAACCTTGATTGGTCTCCAGTGACCGTCACCGTAATGAATACACAGGGATAAATAACAGTTTAAACGAATGACACGGTTTGCGTTTGATTTGGAGAATTGTTTCTCTGTTCCACTGAAATGAGTGGTGATTCATCTGCTTTATTTAAAATAATAAAATAAATCTTGTGCAAAATATGGGTTAATGTAAATATGCCACAGCTGTTGTGTGTTTTAAGCAGTAAAATGCCAGAATGACAGAAACCAAATGTATGTAAATGAACACTAGTCCTGTAATCTGTTGCTACATGGTGGATTATGAGTGGATCAATTCAATGGGAAACGCTCTCAGTTATATTCTTATAATAAGACATTTTCTGTGAAGGTTGATATTGCTGTTGTGTATGATATTTTACAATAATTGTGTTTTTCTTTTAATATTTTAAATGATGCCCCCTTGTATTTGCAATTTCCTTTAAATATGAGGTAAAGAAACAACAGGTCGTGGGGTGGTGAATGAGCAAAGTGGGACGTGACAGGTTCCAGGGGATGGAATGAAACGAGGGTCAAGCTGGGGAACATGAGCGGAGGTTCTGGATGGAGATTGATGATAGACAGAAAAACACCTCAGGCTGGAGACTCAGGTCGGAGGTTTGGACTTCTTCATGAGGCTTCATAGCTCCACCCCTGAGGTTTGAGGAGTGAAAGAGGAGGAGGAGGTGAGGAAGCAGAACGGAGGTGTGAAGGGAAGGAGTTATTCATTCATGTCAACAGTAAATATTCTAGTCTATTCCTCTTTCTATGAATTCACAAACATCTCCTCTTCTTCACTCTGGTTATTGCATCCTTTAAGTTGCATTACCGCCCCCTTCTGGCTTTAGCCTTCTCTCAAGTTCTCGGTTCAGCTGGCAAAGTGTAAAACAAAATAAAATGCTTCAATATAATATCAAGATCTGTTAAATTTACTCATTATATATGACTGTATTTGTTCATGCTGAACAAAAAAAAAACTATTTACAAATCAATCCCTCTTATTGGAACCCAAATTAAATATTGGATCGCAACAAATGAGCTTTTTTCTTACACATTTTTTTTATATATATATTAATGAGTCGATTAATGATAAATAACCATAAATCCTTGACAGATGCAGGTATGTGTTTGCCAGGGGGCAACTGTGATGTAAGTCTAACTTTGTACAGAGATGTAACAGCTGAAAAAAATTAAATAAAAATCTGCCACAGTAATGCTCTCGTACGGAAGTAACCAGGTGCACAAAGCTGTCAGCATTGTAGATCGTAGTACTTAAAATAATGTGGTACTTTACCATCATGATCCACCAAGTCAGCTCTTCTGACTCTGCTTCATTGGTGAAGCTACGATGCAGCACCACCGTTCAGAATGCACAATTCTCTTTTTACTGCACTGTATTTATTTATTTATTTATTTTTACAGAAAACTGAATTATCCTCCACAGCAGAAATGTGTTTACATGTTGGAGCAGGAGTTCACATTTCTGCCTTGTGGTGTTCATACTGAGTAATACTGGCATTGTTGCATATTGCTTTTGGGGAAATGTGCACAGCAGGCTTTAATCACACACTCACACACACTCGCACACGCACACGCATACACACGACACTCAAACCACAGCTACAGTATACTATGTAAAGTTGCTATTTCATATTTGTGGATGCAAGCTGAGACAGAGACTGTGTTTAATCTCACAAGGAGCAGGTAATAATGCACATTTATATAAATTACACAGCAGAGAGAGAGAAAAGAGGAAATGATCTTTCTCGTGAGGCTGTGTCAAAGCCCCAGTGCACATTTATAACCCAATAAAGCGGGACTTTTTTCCCATTTGTGGAAACTGATGTATGTTCTCTTCAAATTACAGCTCTCCGGAAAAAAGGGGGGGGGGGAAGGTGCCCAGTTATTGGTAGGATTTTTTTTTTTTTTTTTTAGAATGAGCCTCTTTGTCTCAACCTTTACGCTTTACGGTTGAAGAAAGGCAGTGGGTCAGCTTTGATTTAAAAATAATATTTGACTGTAAAATAGCACAGAGAAAAAAAACATACATTTATAGTATGTATTTATCTTTTCATATAATACTTAAAAACATGATTTATGCCTTTTTACTGACCCAACATGTTGAAAATTGTCATTTGTTTGACTTGTTGAAGCTTCATTCCCAGTCCCAATGCCTAAAATCTCCAACTTTGTTTTTTTTTTTTCTTTCCCCAAACTTTCTAATGTTGTCTTCTCCAATAGCCGAGCGGATTATGCGGTTCATTGACATTCTCTCCAGTTGATTGTGATTTCCTATTCAGGGCTTTGATGTAGGCCAGATTTAAAAATTCTGTTTGTGAAGCGTCCATACCTTTGGTCTGTCGAGAGCTTGGCAGGATCGGAGGCTGACAAGCCAGGCAATAGTCACCTCCCCCTGAAAAGAGCCAGAGGTGGTGTGAAGTTCAAGGTCTTCAAAGCACCACCGCCCTCCACCTGCATCATTACGTGGGATGCGAGAGTACCTGCTGCTATGAATGAAAAAAAAAAAAAATGTAATAATAATAATACTTTCAGCTTAGGAGTTTGTTTTCAGAGATGTTAAACTTTTACTGACCCATATAAATGACACCAGAAATTTAAAATTGTACAAGTAGAACATTCTCTACTGTGTTTGACGTAACAACGTTTTTTTGAGTCACTGCACAGTGACTTAACTTAACAGTGCACAAGATAAAAAATGTTAATGTATAATATTTTTTTTTTTGCAATGAGAGCATCAAAATCCCAAAAATGCCCCTCTCTCCCCTTTTGATTTATTTTATTTTATTTTATTTATTCATTCACCAATTTGCCCGCAAGGTGCGGCGGTGTTAAAGCGGCTGGGATTTGTTGACAGCTGAAAGCGACAAAGAGTTTATTAAAGGTCTCGGTAAGGCAGCATTTTATTTCTGTATTTTCATCTTTTATTTAATGGTGAAGGACATTTTTTTTAAGTTATTTTTATTGCGGTATTGATTTTAATAACACAACGTCGGCCTCCACCTTTCCTGCATGTTTTTAGCATTGGAAACAACAGATTGCTGGTTTTCATTAAATGCAGGAGTAGACATTTTAGAGTTGTGGAATAAAATAAGTATACATTGGGGTGCCTGGCCAGTTCGAAATGAGTCTGTCAGACACAGTCGGAGCCTTTTGTCACACCGTGTTGCTCGCAACCTGTTTGGTAACTGATAATGTTCAGTTATTACCGCAGTCCAGTTCTCTGCCCATTGTGTAAGCGGAACATGAAATGTTATGCTACTATATAATCATGTTACATAATTAAAAGCTGGGCCGGTAACATTTAGAGAGAGAGAGAGAGAGAGAGAGAGAGAGAGAGTCGCTTCTCTTTTGGCTCCATGCTCAAACACACAATGCGGAGGTGAGAGTAATTACTACAAAAAAAAGGAAAATCAGTGCACACCAGTGTGGAGGATGAGAGCCAAGGATGACAATGGTGGCAATTATGTCCAATGTTATTTCCCCTTAACACAACATAGAGTGTTTTATTTCATATTTAATATTTTTTAATAATATAATGAGTTGATTTTTTTTTTTTTTACGTGGTTGTCTTTATCACAAAATGCTTGTTTATTTTGTGACAGGTGAAATAAGATCCACCCAATAGTTGCCCATTTGAAGTGGTGTGTCCTGGTCTGAAGTGGACATTGATTCTCATGGCGTACCAACCCGCGGACACCCTGTACCTGTTGGACATGTCGCATCCTCCCTCCTCCTCCTCCTCCTCCTCCTCCTCCTCCACCACCGCCACCAGCACACTCTCTCGCTCTCGTGGAAGAATCCCACACAGACGCCGAGCTTATTATGCTGAACACAAATGTAAAAGTTCACACTGCTTTGAACTAATTATTTCGTTTCTTGGCAACATAATGAGCGCAAACAGCAGATGTGAGAAGCTGTTTATCCTCTGCCGCTGCTTTTTCAATGACTCCGTTCTAAATGTTGTTTTTGGTGCAATGAGCAGAAGCTCTCTGCTTATCTATTTAAGTTTTTGCACTTTGTTAATTACCGACTGTCCCCGCGGATCATGTAGACTTCATTATTATCATCTCTATCATAATATATGCAATATTATGATATTAACCCGATTAAGGCAATAATCTGAATAAGACGCGGTGATATAAACACATTTTTTCTGATTACCACATCCTGAATTAGGTCATACTGGGAATAAGCTATAATCGCATTAATGCATGAGGCCCCCCCATTTTTGTCGGATTATGCTGACATGTACATACGTCTTAATCAGATTATTACAATGAAAAGGTGAGTCATCTTCACCCTGTATCCACAGCAACATGGAAACTGGAATATAAATGGAATTAATTAGGTTGGCCACTCAGGTAAACGCAATAATCGGAATAATTCCATTTTCAGAACAAACTCAATAAGTAGTTATTGATGTTTCATTCAGGGATACACGGTAGATAAAATCTAAACCTAACAGACAGATTGAAATGGTGTCTTAAAAGCGCAATCCTTGGATTCACACGCACACACATCTGTATGAGCTGTCTACAAACGTCGCTTGGTCCTCCTGAAGAGCGACAACGTGTGTGTGTGTGTGTGTATTTGCATATAGAGTGGACAAAGGAGACGCATTGGGAATGTGTTTTAATGCCATGTTTGGACTGAAGCACTCAGGGCCGGCCACTTGTGATGGCATCTTTGAAGGTCTCAAAGTACACAATGTTGTTGAAGTCCACCAGAGGGGATTATTAGTGACCATTGGAATTAGAATTCGAATTGCGCACACAAACATGCACACGCAAACACACACAAGTCGGGGGAAACTTGTTCTCTGCATTTAACCCATCTGTGGCGCACGCGGGGGTACGTCCATCCTTCCAGGGGAAGACCGCCTCGACTGGGCCTCGAACCGGCAACCCTCTGGTCCGATGCGCGTCTCCCTCGACACCAGGCTACCTCTCCCCAAGGTGTCTCAATTCATTAATGAATTCATTTCCCATTTCACCACCAACATGGAATTGTGGAGAACATCTTGATTTTAGACCCTTCCCTTTTTTTTTCAGTGTGTTCTGAAAAATAAAATGCACTTTAAATGAGTGACATCATCCAAAATACATTATTATTGTTTATTTGCAAAATAAAAACGTACGGAATATTTGGAGAAATCAAGTGTGACTCCCATTTTGCACCTACAGTGACGTAGTTCCAGTTCTAATATTTAATACTACTCATCTAATATTGATCAGTATGATTGAAACTGTCTAAAGTTGAAAATTGACACTTATTATATTGATAAAAAAAAAATCTGCCTTTATTACAGACTAATAACAGACTTTAACAGAACTAATCTGTTTGAAAATGTCCTATTGACTGGAGCTGAACAATATTTATTTACACCTCCTGAAAGGACTTGATAAATAGCTCCGTCACCGCTGACACCACTCATTACGCCCGTCTGAGTCTCATGTGTTGTGCAAAATAAACGAGGAGGAATGCAATCAGCTCCAAACCGCCTCCAGATTAAAGCAGGTCCCAACGGGGGAGGGAGGTCCCAATGGGGGGGGGGGGGGGGGTCGGGAGTGAACAATTTGACCCCTGAACCCATAATAATGTCCTGAAATCCCCACTGTAATGGACTACAAGGCCCCCGACAGGTTGTTGGATCAGCGCTGGCTCTCACAGAAAGCCACCACGCGGGCTCTTCACCTAATGAAATCTCTCAGCTTCCTTATTGATTCGCCTTAGGTGCTTTTTTTTTTTTTTTTTTTTGCTGTTGTGTGCAAAACACCGAAGCGTAAACACAATGATTTACATCTTTTTTTTTGAGGGGGGGGGAGCGGTACACTGGTGTTTCTTTTTCTCTCTTGCGTTCTGTTTTTCTATGATGCCCGAGCGCTACCCTGCTGAGATTGAAAAGAATAAAAACAACTTAAAATAGAAAATTGGAAGTTGGCTGAAATCTGGGGGATTTATCAATAAGAGCGGGCTTTTCTCTGCAGAGTGGGAGCAATCCAGGACAACACGGATCGCTAATGCTCCCAATTGGATTTTTCTCGTCTTCCAAAGGCCAGTTTTAAATCGTCGCGCGAGATGAACAATTTTCTCGTGTGATTTCATTGACACACGTGAGAAGAGGGCTGCATTAAAGGAAGCTGATTTTATGTGTGTGTGTGTGTGTGTGTGTTTCTATTGAGTCTGGAAAATCAGATCATCTCTATGATTTGATCCCGTTCTATATATATATATATGTATATGTATGAGAATGGTGATAAATTCTATTTTTAACATTTTGTGTGAACCACACATTAAATTTAAATATTGTTTTATCATTGCTTTATGTGTATACGAGCTGGATGATCAGTTATGGTCATTTTTAAGAATAAAGCTCTCAGCACCACACACACACACAGTCATTGCTTAACTCAAACTGACACTTTGGTTGTTTATGTGATTTTTTTTAAATTAATTATATCATTATTTTTAGATCAGAAATGAGAGAGAAAACATTTTTAAAGACTGCACTCTCAGCCCCCCCCCCTCCCCCTGCTCAGAGAGAACTTCTGCTTCGGAAACCAACATATGTGCGTGTCAGGGTTGATAGCATCAATGTTCACGATGCCGTTTGATGGAATACACGGTGGAATTGATTAATAGTTCACATATTGAGGGGTAATTTCAGACTCCACCGCTTGAAAACACATTGGTTATATACCAAGATGCGTATATAATTGGTTGGAGTGATAGATATGAGACGTCGGAGTCAAAACATTTCCAAACACATATTTTCCGAATCTGCTAATGAGCAGTCATAAACATAATATATATATTTTGTATTCAAAATCTGTATTTAAACCCACTACCCTCTGTTGTTAAACTTGTGCGCCACTTTTTTTCGGGGCG
The DNA here is from genome assembly GCA_016785305.1 of Colistium nudipinnis. Taxonomy (NCBI): domain Eukaryota; kingdom Metazoa; phylum Chordata; class Actinopteri; order Pleuronectiformes; family Rhombosoleidae; genus Colistium; species Colistium nudipinnis. Next base: position 385,350 of record JAFBJU010000950.1, on the reverse strand, counting down.
CGTTCTCCCCGCTCTGATTGGCTGTCAATCTGTTCTGCCATCTCTGAAGAAGAACAACGGGGAGGTTTCTGACACCGTGGATGGCTGTGCAGAGATGGGAGGGGGGGGCGGGGCCTGTGTCGTGTGCCCGGCGTTCTCCAGCTCGTAGAAGCCGGCACATGTAGGTCAGTCGTCATGTTTGAAAACGTTGTATCAAACACAAGGACATGAGTCGCACATCAGAAAGGGAGACGCTGCCGCGTTGAGCCAGTTCCTCTTCGCTGGAATCTTCACGCACACACACACACACACACACACACACGGCACGCATTTGGGGTTGACAGCTGTGCTTTCGAAAGGCCAGTGGTCGCTGAGTTCTGCTGAATCTGGCCCGTTTTTTTTACATTTTTTTGAATCTCCATACGCTGGAGCCGAGTGTGTGATCAAAATGATGCTCAATGAGGTGTGCCAGAGGAGAGCGCGTGGGGGGGGGGGGGGGGGGGGGAGAACAGGGGGGGAGAGGGGGGGGGGGGGGGGGGGGGGGGGGGGGGGGGGGGGGGGGGGGGGGGGCGGTACACAGAGGTGAATGCATTAGTCGTGTCACATTTTGCGCCTCAACATAGAGAAACGACGGAGATGGTGATATGACTTTCCATTAGCATGCTCAAGGCTGCCCGCCAAAGTGCACGTTGGCAAACGAGAAGTGGCCCACATGACATCAAACGTTTCTTTGCATATCAATATCTGTGCTTCAGTCTCCTGCACTTTGGAACGGGGGCATTGACACCACGAACACACTATATATGATGTGGGTAGAATAAACGGTCAACACGGTGGCATTCCGGTCAGAGGTCAGAGGTCAGAGCGAGGAGAAAAATACAAAGAAGGGATCCCCAAAACCCCCACCGTAATAATTCAATATTTATTTGAGTTATTTAATGAATTCCAAATGTATTGATTATGTGTAAAAAATAAGGTCTCTCTCTCTCTCTCTCTCTCTCTCCCTCTCTCTCTCTCTCTTCTTGACCCTGCGTCATGTTTGTTTTGTCCAGCCTGTGTGTCCTGCCAGGGTTAGACACACTCTCCTTCTGATTTAACCTTGAAAAAAATCCGAGCACATGACCCGCAGGGTCACCACACCCAGCCACGCATTTGTTAACACTAAATGTGTATTTCCATGTTGTTGTTTTTTTTTTCCAGTTTAGCAACCAACTGTTTCCTGGGGTGATATCAAAATGAAGTCCTGCTGTGTTCGCCCATAAAACAAAACTTCACACTGTCGGTTTGTGCTGCTCTGCCACTTCATTTGTGTGTGTGTGTGTGTGTGTGTGTGCACTTCTCACGCACATGTGAGAACGCACAACCGTCGTACGCCCGTTGTGGGTTTACACACACACACAGGTAACATGGCCAACATTTTTTAAGGATCGAGGCCAAGTGGCTAATTAGGTGGAATAATGAAAAGAGATGAGAAGCTTCGGTGTGTCTGACAGCTGACTGAGGACAAACAGGAAGTGGAGCTGGTTCATGCAAATCCACAATAAATAAATAAATAAAAAAATTCGACCTGAAGGGCATGGATCTGAAAAAAAAAACTATCTACAACAATAAGAAGAAAAAGAAGATTTTTTTTTACATTTTCCAGTCTTATCAAAGGCGTGCCCTTAAATAAATGAAATCCAACTACTGGTTTAACACCAATGACTCGGCATCTATCTGATAAAAAAAAAAAATGTATAATTGTTATGACCTCAAAGCTAAAATCATTCCCGAGCAGTTGATTAAAAAAACATTTCACAGGGGAAAAAAAGGCCAGATTAGAAATAGGTCAATAATGATTCTAATCTAGATTAAAATCTCTTCTGGAGAAGGTAAAACCCGAGCGGAAGACTTCATCCTGCTAATCGCCACGACCTCATCCTCTGACATCATCATATGATGATGTCATAGCTCGGAGCACAGATGCCAGGGAGAGGGAGAGTGTAAATGATAGTTTTTTATGCCACGAAAAAAAGAATGTCATTTTAAAAGAATGTAGGATAGAAGCAATTCAACATTTGTTTATAAAATTGTTATTATTGTTATTATATTTATAAAATGCATCATCATACATTAAAACTTGATTTTTAAAGATACAGCAGGTGTGATTGGCTTTGCCTCCATTGTATATTAATTACGCATTCCTAAAGTCAACGCCATTAACCACTGGAAATAAGAACAAACAAAGAATTTAATCACAATTTTTTCCGTGTGACAACCCCGCGGTGTTTCAATGAGACGTTCATGACGCACAGCTGGAACTAAATCTTTCATTTTTTATTTTTCTAGCTCTTTTTTTTTCTAAACTCCACGTCTGTTTTTCTCATTAATATGATCATGTTTATCACCTACTGAACTAAGATCCTCGGATCTTTGGAACTTTTTTTTTTTTTTTTTTTTAATTGCTTTTTTCTCCTTCCTCGGTAACAACCATTCCACTCAGTGGTGCGTCTGCATTTAATTTCACAGATCACTCGTCAGTCACACAACTTTGCCGCACCTCCTAGCCTAATTACTCAGGTCCTCTCCTTGTACTGAAGAGGATTTTTTATTTATTTTTTTTGTCTAAAGCCACCAGACGTCTTTTGTATAATATATTTACAAACTCCAGTGATGATAATTACTGTTACATGAAAGAAGCATGAAGAGGACATGCACCATTTTAATTGAACAGCTGCACTTAACTGACTTGTACATAAATCACAGTTTTCCTCTCAAACAAAGAAACTCTTTTTTTTTTTTCAATTTTGCCATTTTGACTAAATGATTCCAATTAATGCTGCATGCACCCAATCTGAAGCGAGATAACAGCGGTAGACAAACGGTTTCAAATGTATCCAAAAATACCATTTTTCCTGTCCTCGTGGATGCTAGTAGAATTTATTTTTGATCCACATGTGCTGCTGTGTGGCTCTGAAAGCAGCACTGTACCACTGGAGTTCAGATGTTTTTGTTTTTTTACATTACAAACTGTTATTGTGCACACACATAGGCTTGTTAGAGGCTTGTTTATGTGGACCTCCTCCTGTTGTTTTTCTGCAGCCCCCGGAGAGGGTCTGCAGAGAGGGGGGGTGTGTGTGTGTGGGGGGGGGGGGCGTACAGCCAGACTGAGCTGGGGGGGGCGACCGTTATCCGGGATGTGCACAGCTTTTGTCATAATTGCGCCCCTCATGATCTCAGCACCGCCTAAATTTCACACGCTAAACCTTATTAACTGTTGCATACGTTACCGTCCCTCCACTTTAGTGTGCAACTTTGAACTCCGGTGCCAATTAGCCCAGGCCCAGGCTGGCCTCTCCTGGTGAAGCCATTAAAGAATGCGTCCTTGGAATTACAGCTCATTAGTTCATTTGTTTACCCTGGGCTACTCTGGATTTACTGTGAGCAGAGAGGGTTGGCTATTTATTTTTCTTTTTTAAAGTTTGTTTTGAGCTCTTATCGCTTCGTTTTCAGGAAGATGGTGCAATTCAAATAGCTGCAGTAAATGCATAGGTGGTGGTGCATTTTTTTTCTTGAAGTGGTGACTTTTCAAAAATAAAGGATTAAACCTTTTCCCCATGTGATATTTTTTTGTAAACTTCCTCCGTGTAGTTTGGGAAAATACAAAAAAACAATAGAGGACCAGGTCTTTGAAAAGATGAAGTGCAGAAAAGAAGTGATGCGACAAAACACGTCGACTGCAGTGAAGTGTTGCGTCATTGACTTCAAGGTGAAATGGTAAAAGACACGAAAACCTCTGATGTTTGTTTCCCCCTTTTTCTCTACCTCTGCTCAAGAAGACCGGATTTGCCCAGATAACCTTTATTCCTAAAATATAAAACAATAACCCCCCCCCCAAAAAAAATACGACAACAACCCAATTTAAGGTTAAAAATATGAATATCCGCTAAATACAAGTTTGCATTACCTCACTTCAGAAGATTTTTTTTTCTCCATCTTTTATATGATTATGTGATTTAGTTTCGTCAATATAAAAGCCCACTATGGTGGAAGTGTTGGGAATTAGCTGTAGCCCTATAAAGCCCCCTTTGTGCAACACCTTTTCATTTTAAAAGCTGGAATCTAATCCTGTTAATTGCACTTGTCACCATGGAATAAACCGTGAAATATATTTATTTGATACTCAATAACTGTGACAGTCTCACCTCCACGAATCCTCGCCCACGCCGTGGATATACGGCCCTGTAACAACGGCCCTGTAACGGGGGGGGGGGGGGGGGGGGGGCTAAATGCACAGAGAGTGAAGGAGAACATGAATTTGACAAATGACGCCACCGTTTGTGTTGTTTGGTGTGGAACGGCGCGTGTTAACCTTTCTCCTGCCTGGACCGAGTGGCGAGGTCCCACCGGGGGAGGGGGCAGGGGAGTGGCGAGGTCCCACTGGGGGTGGGGGGGGGGGGGGGGGGGGGTGTGTCCTCCTTCGCTGACACCCTGACGCCTCCTCGTCATTGATCATATTCAGGAGGCGGGGCATTGCTCCGGTTTCATCACGGTTGCCAGACCTCTCGGAGGTCATTATACTGTACGGACTCAGCGAAGGCCACGGCCATCCCCTCCTGGGGGCACATCCTCTCCTTCATCAAATGTCCCAGAATCCTCCTGGTCTCGTGTTGAAGGGGCCTGTTTGATGGCGGCTGTGATTTTTCTTATATAATAATAATGATATTCCTGTCCATGGCGTGTAGCTTTGAAAGATAAAAGTGGAGCCTGATTGTGTGCTAATTGACCTGGGGGAGGAGAAGGAGGACCTGTGATTGGACGAGTGGATATGGATTTACTATTGTGGGGGCTTCTCACGAAACATGATAATATAGAGTGTGTGTGTGTGTGTGTGTGTGAGTGTGTGCGTGGAAAGGAGTCGGCTGAGGAGAGGGAGCTAACGAAGCAGGTATAAAGCCTGTGTGTGTGTTTTTTTTTTATTCTGGTTGTCAAGTCATGACTCATTGTGGAGTGATTTGAGGAGCACACATCACACACCTCCGCCTGTCGTGTCTGAACGCTGACCTTTAAATCATGCAATCACATCACAACGCTATTCTCTCCAACACAACACACCCTGCTGTGTTAATGCTCCACTCAGACAACAAAAAAGTAGTGGAGCTTCTAGTGGAGATGTATACACATTTTTTATTTATATTTCTTATGTTCATTGATAGTAGTCACCCTACTATAATCTATATGTTTTTTTTTTATTTTATACATGTTTTTCATTGATGGATTCTAGATGAATTGATCTCCAGTATTGGGGACAGACACAAATAAAGAAATGACACTATGACACTGGACAGCGCTGACATTTCCCAGACGACCCTCTCGGTAGAAAACTGAACTTTAAACGTCTATTGTCAGTCCAACTTTTTTTTTCTTTTTTTTTCATACCAGAAGGGACCGAGAACAAAACAGATTACAGTTCCTTAACTGTTCCTCCAATATGACAGAGGGACTGTGGAGGCAAGAGACTCAGAAACAAGGTTTACCTTCCACACCTGCCAGCAAGTTTAACCTTTTATTTGAATCCCTTCCCTCTCTCTCTCTCTCTCTCTCTCTCTCTCTCTCTCTCTCTCTCTCTCTCTCTCTCTCTCTCTCTCTCTTTCTCTCTCTCTGGTATACTGTCATTTTTGGAGCTAATCTCTTCAGGCACAGTTCTTACAAAAGATAAAAAAATAAAAAATAAATAAAAATATGTATATATATATATTTGTTTATATTATTTATTATACATATATATCTAATACGTGATATACTTTGCTACAGTGCATGGGACAAGTGAGTTATTATGGTGTTCCTCCACAGCATTCATTTGGGAAATGAAGTACTCCACCAAAAAAAAAGAAGTGAGAATGTCTACAAATGAATAATGGTCTTTCACTTGTTTAGTCTTGGGACAGACTTATGTGCCGCGTTTCCTGCGGGAACATGCCGTGGCCTCAAATACCATACCATTATATCACATGCACAACAACTGTGTGAGATTATGAAGGATTTTATTCTCTGTCGGTTTGCGGATTAGAAAAAAAACAAATTATAAAAATTGGAAAACAGAAACTCACGTATAGACATCTGCACTGAGCATCGGGGCCTCAAAAGGACCTGAAGTGAGTTTGTGTGTTTTTATCCATATCAAATGTATGCGTTGGAGTATATCTCATTTAAAAAAATATTAGAGCAAGATTATACATTGCAGCTTTAAGTAGATTAATGTATCTTAAAAGTGGGATCTTCTTCTTTGTGCTCAACTCCTACCTGCAGTGACCCAGAAATTACACCGGAAATAGAATTTTTAATAAAGTGACGTTGATAAAGTAGTTCCAGTGATTTGAACACACATGGAGCTGAACACGCCGAACTAAGGAGACACAACAACAGCAATAAATACACTGCATAGGTAAAATAATAGCAACTGGGTTACATTTTCAATAGACAATAAATATGAAAAAAATGAAGAAAAAAATATTCAAAGGCAAGATATTTATTTTCAACTAAATTTATAATCCAGCCATTCCCTACAAGCTCCCCCAAAAAATCTGACTCTAATCTCTAATATGATCCAATAGTTATGTATTGCTATAAATGATGTAAAATATTTTTTTAGGTAATTTAGTTGTGAAGAGATTTCCCCATAAAATCAAAAGGATTTGTTATGAACACTTGCAAAGTGTCCATTTACTTTTGATTTGGTACAGCACGGTTCTGGAAAATTCAAACAGTACTAAAAAAAAATAAATAAAAAAAATCATTCTCAATCTCCGCAGTTATTAAAAATCATGGGATGTCCTGAGGTCCCATTCAAATAGGGTATTAAATTAGAATAATAGAAGTTTGATATTAGATTCATTGGGCGAGTGGGCTGCCTGAAGAAAAGTCTCTCACTTTGCATTTTTGTCAATTTCATAGTGGGCCGATTTGACTGTTCATGTTCCTTTTTTATACTCCACATAAATTATTGCAAATGACGACTCTAATAACTACATTCAAAGCGATTCTGGTCCAAAAGGACTTTCGGAGACACAATGTTTTTTTTTTCTGGCTTTCATTTTCATATTAAGAGGACATGTCTTTGATTATGTGGCACGGCCACACCTTCTTTCTGCTTCTTCTACACATTCAAATGACAGTTTTGTGAATATCAATTAAAATCTATAAATATGAAGATAACAGAACAGCCGTTTAAAAGGCCTTTGGATCCATTGTGTAAAAACTGTGCATTTCCCCCACTTATTTTGTGGGTACTTTTATTATTACAAAGGACTATATCTAATTATATGCAATATGACATGTGTTATAAATAATAATGTAATAACATGTAGAGAATGGAGAGGACAGGTTGCCTGTCGTTATCCAATTGTGGCCTAATGAATCTTTAAAGATGCTTAACAAGATGGAATGTAATGGTGCCACATGTCTGAGCGTGTGATATTCCAAGAATACATGACAGATATACAGATTAAATCGGTCCAGCTTTTTCTGTGGATGCTTTGGGAGGGATTTTGGATTGAAATTGAGGTTGATGTGGATGAAGATGTTGGGGTCTGATAGATAATAAATCTGAGGGGGGTGGGGTTGAGCAGAGCAGCTGGATTAACAGGATTACCAGGATAACATCCATGGTCATCCTTGGAGAGAATCATCTCCCTAAGCTTGTTTTTTTATGGGTTTTTTTTGGTGACACTTCATTTTATTAATTTTTTCATGAAAATAACCTATTTTTGAAGAAAACAAAGAGAGTAAAAGGTTAAAACGTTGTGGCGTACCGGGATGTTATGTATTTTTTTTGCCAGGCCTCGTGTTCCTGCTCAGATCCTCACAACGACATGCAACCAATGAGCATTTTAGATTGAGCTCATATATGAATGTTTCTTCATCTCCCACAATGCATTCTGTCAACCTGGAGATAGGCAGGCGGACACGTGCGCACTTCTATCTCCATCACACATGAGGCCAGCTTTGCATAATGTGAAAGAGCAGGGCACGTTTGCACAGTGGCTCTCATTGAATTGGTGTGTATGCGTGTGTGCGCAACCCGCGTGTGCGTGTGTGTAATTAGTGCCGGCGTTAAAGGCGGCTGCTCCTCCCGCAGTCAGCACCTGGGACTTCCTTCCATCAACTCTGCGTGAGCTCCGTAGGATCTTTCCAATGGTGCAGGAGAGAATAAAATCCCACTAATGAAGAAGAGAGGCTCATTTTCTAAAGCCCCGGCTCCTCTCGAACACATACATATTCCCTTATAAGCCATTTATTTTTTATATGTAGAGCCATATACGACACTCATCTTAGTTAGTTTCATTCTCCTTCTCAAGGCAAATGTGTTTTTAAATAAGAAATGAGCCTGCACCCATATGTGCACCCATGGGTGCACAGAACGCAGCTGTTTGTGAGACAGAGGCGAAAAAAAAAAAAAAAAAAAAAAAAAACATTTTAGAAAACCTCAACACTTAGCGCTTGGCTGATGTGGTTAGTCAAACTCCAGAGGATGCACCACCTGTCCCACGACTGGCTGCCTGGAGCAGCTGTAGGCAGCAGGAACCAAACATTCCTCAGGTTTTTTTGTTTTTTTTGCATGAATCCATTATCAGGCATGGGGGGGGGAGAAAAAAAAGAAAAACACAGTGGGAGTCCTTTTGGGGGGGGAAATTGTTCCCCTCAGTTGTGATTGTGTGGCGGAGGCATCGACAGGAAAAGTGATGCGATTTCCCTCTGAGACAGTAAATGGAGCTGTGGAAAAAAAACAAAAAAACATGACGCAGCACACACCCGATCTGAGAAAAAGGACCGGAGAGAGACATCACTGCTGGGTGGCCGAGATCAAAACATGTCCTCACACCGCCTCGACGCTAATTGCTTATCCACACAAGCCATCACAATGTGGAGTCACTTTTTTTGTGTGTATTTTTAGCAGCTGGTAATGATATGGAACAAAGCATGGAAGAAAATCACTGCACACACACACACACACACACACACATATATATTTATTCTCCAGTGTCCTGCTGAAAGATAATTTTATTTATTTTTTATTTTTTATTTTTTTATAACAATATCTACATTCACGCCGCATCATATCGTCCTGCTGCATCGCCCGCCAAAATATTCTATCAATTCAATAGAAATGATTCACTGTAATGATAGATTTTGCGTCTTTTATCACAATTCAAATCCTGTCGTGTATCACATGACCTTTTGGGAAAAAACTGGGCAGGAAGTAGACTCTCTATGTGCAGTCACATATTAATCCTGGGATGACGCCTCTTGTAAAGCATTATGCTTTGCAAAACTTTTCTGCTGTTTCAATGTCTCTTCTGAAAAAACATCTTCACAGGGGGGAGGGGCGGGGGTTAATTTGAGGGTTTTGAGGGAAAAAAATCCATAGGATCCATCGAGAGTGAATTTCCATCGTTTTTTCCAACACGTCTTCTCCAAACTCACGCGCCGCTCTGCTCTGACACCACGCACCAACATTTTACGGAATACAAAATCTTCTTCTGAGCAATTGAGGTCGCTCTTGTGTCTCCTCCTGTTTTCCAGCTCTTCAGGGTTTTTCCACCTCTTTGGCGGCCCGCTAAATGATGTAATAATGACTCATCCGGCCCAAGCTGCTCAGGCCCGGCACACAAGCATTGTCGGTGGGGTTATTTTTTTTTTTTTTCTTTTTTCCTCGTTGCCAGGCTCGTGTAATCACTTGAAAAGCCGAATGATAAAAGGCTCTTCATAAAATCCAACCTTCACACAAAAAAACAAAAAGGGTTTTCTCAGGAAAGCTTTACTGCGGCTGGGAGTGGTTTGTAAAGAGAAACGTGGACGGCGGCGGTGGAGATGTTTTTTAATTTCAGCTGTTGAACTGAGTGGCCATAAAATGAAAATGAACAAGTCCGGCCTCTTTGTCACGGCACCGCAGACTATAACGCTGCTTTGATATGCATTAGTTTGATAAAATAAGCATTTATATTTATGAATGCCTCTCGATCTGTAGCCTCGCATATACGGAAATGACTTCAAAGTGCCTCCCAAATGCGCAGACCTTTGTCCGTGCGGCGCCTTGTCAAAAAAAAAAAAAAAAGTCTGATGCTGTGGCAATGAAAAAAAAAAAAAAGGTTCATTCCTGAAATGCTATTTTTCAAATGCTGCCTTCATATTTTCAACCATCTCAGTGATACATCATGAGGTCATCTTGCCACCAGATGCAGCGAGCTCAGTCAAAATGACGCTCGTCCATGCCTTTAAAAAAAAAAATCTAGTTGTGGTGCACACTATGTGAATTGCTATCGCTCACCTTGAATGTCGGCTGCTGTCCGTGGAATAAAACGTGAAAATAAGTGAAATGTCAAATTCTTTCATTAATCAGCTGTGATTTGATGTTGTGTCATGTATTTATTCACGTATGTCGTGTTCTTTATGTTTAATGTGTCAGCAACAACCTGAAAACACAACACATGATGCGTTATCACCTTTTATGAACACATGAATGTGTAATTGTGGTCCACGTCGGTGAAAACAAGGGAGCCCAAGGCACATACGAGCTGCTGGTCTCTTTTAATCTTGTTTCCTTCTCAGTCCCTGTACAATATATTAAATATATATAGATGTATTATTTCCTGTTTGGTGATGAAATACAAATGAAATGGTGCTTATGGATGATCCACGAACTCACTAAGGCAATACCTAAGTACCAGGAAATAAAGCTCCCCATAATAATAATAATAATAATAATAATAATAATAATAATAATAATAATAATAATAATAATAATAATAATAATAATAATAATAATAATAATTAATAATAATAATAATAATAATAATAATAATAATAATAATAATAATAATAATAATAATAATAATAATAATAATAATAATAATAATAATAATAATAATAATAATAATAATAATAATATGATATTAAGTTTGAGCGTGTTCCAAAACAAATCTGCAATTAATTGAATTACACACAAACTCACAATGACCACATGGTGAACCTGTGGAATTGTGGGCCTCCTTGTGGGATGCGTGACCTGTTTGATAGTCTGCTGCTGTAGCTGCAGCTCGTTCATTCGGAGCCTTTGGATGAATGCACCGTATGGGCATTATTTAATGAAGCTGCAGCTCTGGTTTGGTGTTGCACCGTTTCCTGAGGGAGGTCTCGCAAAAACAGAACTTTTAATTTTTTTTACTTTACTTCTGATTGAGTGAGATTCTAAGCAGTATGTGTACCAACATCGTGAGAAGGTGAATAAAGCGGCCATATCTATTTTCTTTTCATACACCTCCATTACTAACCGGGCTTTACTGTCTTTTTTTTTCACAGAAATGTAATCTGCCAATAACAGCGTGGAGCTTTGATGGGCAGCCCGTGCCTGCAGGCTACAACACAAACATCAGCAGGTACTTGAAGGAACGATTGCATTCCCTCTTTCGCTCTGGGTTTCACATTTACATTTATGGAGAGTCTCTTGATGGAAAGTTAAATGCTTTCAGTCCTCCACAAACCTTGGCTGAACTTGTTTCACCAAGTCTTGCGTGTCTGAAATAAAGTTTCATCGCCAATTTTTTGGCTGTCTGAGAAGATGATGATGTGATTTGGAAAAAAAAAAAAAACATGAAATATGGAATTCCATGTTCTGAACATAATTAGACCCTTTGAGGCTTTGTTTTTCTTTGTGCGTGCCGTGATTTGCTCATTGTTTTCAATAATTACCGCACTATCAATAATAATTGAACAATATCACACTGGTTCTGAAAATGCTGTGTTCGACACATTCATTTTAGCTCAGAAATGAGTTTTGATGACATAAAAAAAAAAAAAAATGCTTGTGAATGTCTTATTGTTTCAGGGGCAGACGGGGGGGGCTCATTCTGCTGGCCTTTTTATTTTGGGTGCACTGGGAAATGTTCCATTTTCTTGCAAAGCCTTCTGTCTTTGACTTTAAACTCACGGGGCCAATAAAGGGCTGTGAATTGCTTATCTTAATTAATTTGACAATATATTCACCCTCAGGTGTCTTTAATATTCTCACAACTCCCTTAACCACTGTTACACGGCCGTACAGACACATTTATTTAATATTGGGATTTTCGGTGCACATCAGATCATTACTTTGCAGGGAGTTATATATATATATATATATATATCTTTTTATATTCACATTTTTCACCACGCACACATGCGTGGTTAATGCAGCCATAAAATGTGCATGAGCAGAGGCAGCGTGTGTGTGTGTGTGTGTTATTATTATAGGAACTTGTCTTTCGGATGGGGATAAACAGGAAGTCCCAGGTTGTAAAGTTTTAAGAGGGGAAACTTTGGGAAATTTAAAATGCACAGGGACATTTTGGGTTTATTACCTGGCAAAAGAACAATTTAGTGTTAAATCCTGACTTAGACATTTAAAGCCTGACTATCCTAAACCGCAGGTGTCCATCAGCTGTGTCAGTGTGTGTCTGTGCCATAGTTGTTGAATCGTGCTGCATTCAAAGACAGAGTCCAGAGTCAGACACGATTGTCCTTGAGCCGCTGAGGCCGGATGATGGTAAATTAGCTCTGGAGGAGGTATCCACGGGCGGTTAAATGTTGCTCTGCTCGAGCAGGAGTCCAATGAAGGAAATGATTTAGAGACATAAGAGGCACAGCCGGAAATAAAAAAAAATGGCAGTAAATCGCTGGGAAGGAGTTCTTTGCTGAATCCACCGCACTAACTCCACCAACCTGAAGCCTGGACAGCTTTCACAGACAAAGGTCCGGAAAGAAATGATGCCTTTAAAACAAAAAAAAATATCTGAATGGACCTTAAACACAAATGACACACATGAAATAATGTATTCGACATTTAGCCAGTGGACAATCCTTCATTTCTTTGGACAGGAATCCTTTTGCACACTCAAATCTTGTACGCCCAGAACCAGCTCCAGCTCAGTCTACACTCTTTTCCATCCATGCGTTGTTTTCTGGGCTCAAGCGCTTCTGCCTGACCTTAAATGAACACGACAGCGGGTCTCTGACCTTACGATGGTTTTTGAAATTGCCTGCTCAAATTTCTTTTTTTTCACAAAAAGTTAATTTACCCTTTTTTGGCGGTGGATGGAGCAATGTGGCCCTGAGAGAATAATCTGGGCACAGCAGGCGTCACTCTCAATAAAACCCTCCGGGGGTCTCAGGTCGAGGGGCCGGAGACTTTTTATATAGGAATATCCTCACTTCTCTATAGCAACGTCCGGAGCGCTTCTAATTTCAGCCATTTCTCCTCTGCGGTGATGCACGAACCTCATAAATCCATTTTTTAAGATGTTTTTTTTCAATATAAACTGTATCATTCATTCAGCTCAAGCAACTTGAAATATTCAAACTTCAATATCTTGTGTTATGATCCTTAAGTGAAGGCCAGCTGATTATTTTATTTATATGCAATCATTTTTTTTATAGTTCCTACCATCAACCTGCACCTATACACAAGTGATACTGCAAAGTAATTTCATTTTTGTTTTATAAAAAATATATATTTTGTATACTGTAAAGAATTCGTACATTCGACAGTTAATAATGTTAAATAATAAATTGTTATATTTCTTGTTACTCTTACTACTCTTAATACTTTTCTCTTAGTAATTGTTTATTTGAGCGTATTATGACATAAATAAAATAAAGTGAAGGACGGTTCTTCTCTTTCTGACAGTGCCCCTCAGGGTCCTCGTCCTCATCCTACACACACACACACACACGCGCACACACACACAGTGCAAAGCCACAATGATTGGGCGGAGAGCGTGAATTAGCCTGAAGCTGTGATCGTGATTGTTAATTTTTTTATGCGTTCGACCAAAAATGTGTTCACGCTGTTAACTAGTCTGTCTTTTCCCCCTCAGGTGCATGATGGGAGAAGCTGCGGGCCTCGTACCCTCAAAAAGGGGGTTCAAATAATAAGTTGAAACTTGTTTCCAACTGCGTGACAAAATTATGAATCAATTCACTTTCACCAAGCCAGCAGGACGACTTCATTTTGTTCATTCTTCTGCTTTAAGAGAAACGGTGAGTTTAGTTCAAAAGCAATGTTGCACCTTATATCAGCATGATGTGTTAAATGAGATATAGTTTAGATATAGATAAAGATTTATATTTGACCATTTATTGTGAAACAAAATCATGTGAAATGTGACAACCTTCTTTTGGGAATATATTTAAAAAAATGTTAGAAAAAGAACTGGCGACATAGTGACATAGTGTGGTACAAAAATAACGCAGGTCAAATCACCCCCATAGTAATGTATCTGAGTGGAGTCTTCATTCACTTTCCATTTGCAGAATTTATTTTGATGAATATAAAAATACATACATGAATAATTTAGACTAAATGTGGAGTAAGTGCAATCCTGGTGACATGGCGTCGCATTGTGTCATATGCTGGCAAAAGAAAATATTGTCGCCTGACATGTGCTAATTGTAGAATAGATTTGACAGCTCTGTTTCAAACAACACGAGAACTAACGAACAGCAGCGGTGCATTGTGGGACCTCAGGAGGAAAAAGGGTGATATACCGCTGCGCTGCCTGAAAAGCTTCAGGTCATGTTCATAGCAACAATAACCCCGCGGCATAAACCCAGCCAGGGCTGCATGATCACAGGCTGCTGTGGGGTTAAATATGGAGGAGGCCCCGTTTGAAGGCTCGTTCACATGCCAAGGCTCGGCTACCTCCTATGTTACCCGGCAACAAAGGAAAAAAAAGATCAACACAGCTCCCAATCAGCTGGATGTCTAATTACTTCACTGGTCAGAGTTGAGGGAAAGTCAATGTTTGACATGAGTGGACGTTTCAAAACTGGTCTGCAGCAAATGGTTTATTGGAAATAAAGCTAAAGGCAGGTTGAGGAAAATGTTCAAATTTGGAAACAAAAATAAAATGGCTGACAGGAAATACATAGTCATGTTTACAAGGATAATCCCAATCCTAAAGCGTATTTTGGCAATTTATGGAAAACAACTCGCACTGTTTTTTCGTTTTTTTTGCGGTGTCTCATATTTCAGTGTGTTCTGTCAGTGGACGGCAGCCACACCACCAATTAGCAAAGTTATTATTAGAGCCCCCTTTCCCTTTTAATGGCGGAACATTATTGGACAGTAATTACAGGAAACCGAATGGGCCGCTTGCTCGGCCGTCAGCCAGGTTTCACACGCGATTGAGGGAAAATGAAGGAAATGGTTTTCTGAAAGCTTCAATGGGGCGTAGAGCTACTACAGAGGTACAATGGCCAAAATAAAAAAAACGAAAGAATGGACTGACACATTTGTTGGGGGCCGTTTAAAATGTCAGACATGCAAATGAATATGAGCAGCAATGAAATCTGACTTAGTTTTCCATAACTTTGCATGAATGAATTTTAAGAGCAGTTGATGAACTTTTTTTTTTTTTTGTCTTTTAATTAGAAATGGGAGTTTCTTCTGTGTTCAGTCACATCTCAAAAAAGAAAAATATTTTTTTTAACCATAAAGAAAAGGAAGATGAAATGGAGGAGGGGCTCTTTAAAGGACTATAATGAAAACCAAAATCTGATGATTTATTGGCAACCACTCAATGCAAATGTAATTTATGCATATTAACTCTGATTCAAGAATTCTCTGATGTATTGATTATCCCCTCATGTTGTTAGAGCACAGCTTCTGTGTGTGTGTGTGTGTGTGTGTGTGTGTGTGTCTCCAGAGAGAAGAAAAAGGATTGTCTTATTATAGATGGAACATACACTGCCCTCATACAAGCTAATAACTTCATAAATGTGAGATGGTGTCTCTGATGCCGTGAGATGTTTATATGACATATGTTGCAGGGGCGTGACTGCAATAAAAAAAAGCAGGAAGTAAGTCACAGGGATGGCTGCATGCCATTTTTCTTTCAAATATCGATTAGATCAGAGATTTCAGATTTCATCCTGCCTGGTCTGTTTTGTGAAATCTGTTGATGTTCACAAATTTTGATTGAAGTCGAACATCACAGGGGTGTGTGTGTGTGCGCGCTCGTGTGTGTGTGTGTGTGTGTGTGTGTGTGTGAACTCCTGCTTTCAGATGGAAACACTGTGCAAGCACCGCAGGGTGGAAGTCAATATTTCTACCAGAGCTTATTTTGGATTTCCTCTGGCACCATGTGGTGAGAGATATGATAGTTCAACGTTTTTTTTTTTTATGTCAGGACATGGTTTGATTGGTCGGACGGATTTTTTAATAAACTTTCTCATACACGTAGGCTGATATTTTATTTATATTGTCAAAACTTTGCTCTCCATAGTAGACCATAACTGGATTTCAAGTATCTGATTCAGGGCTGCTGGTTATTCTTGCACTGGGGAAACGCCTACTGTAAATATTCTCATTATTATTATTGTTATTTTAATAATAAGGACAGTTATCATGGAGGCTAGAATAAAAAAACAAAAAAAAAACAAATCTGTCAACTGCCAAATAAACTGCTCACATCCGGCGATGCCCTCAGCGTGGAGAAAAGGAGGCGTTTTTGGGGATTTTTTTTTTTTTTGCCACCTCTACTTCCTCATTATGAGCCCGCAGGGAGGCGGCGGCGTCACTTCGAGAGATAATGTGACAGCCCAGAACAAAGGAGCACGTAAACAAAGGCGAAAAAAATCCATCCAGGCTTTTGCTCCCCAGGGTGAGGAGGGAGGGAGGGAGGGAGGGAGGGGGGGGGGGGGGGAGCCTGCAGAGAAACCACCAGCGGCTCCTTGTGATATCTGAGAGCCCAAATACTGAACGGTGCAGATAGACAATCAGATGTGACCATCGGCTCATCCGTCATCCAGATTAGGCTCCGCACCGGCTCCAGGCCGCCCCGTAAATCACCCTGAGTGAAGATAGCGTCTATTCTTCATATTTATCACTCATAATGTGTGTTTATGTTTGCCAGCTGATGATATATGTGAAAAGGAGCGCCGGGCGTATTTCACATCGACACCGTGTTTGTTTTTGCTTTAATTGCCTGTACACGTAGAATATATATGTGTGCGGGCCAACTCCTAACTGCAGGCCGGTGGAATTTTTCCTGGGATAAATGTAAATCACAGTTTTTGATTAACTTCCGCTGCGATTGGAACGTACCTCTCCCCTGAAAATCAACCAAGTAAACAAACCTTCATGAAATCCAATCTGGAGTTGAGAAGAAATGTTTTGAGTTGGGAAGAAGCTCATAATACACGACATAAGTGCAAATATGGAGCTGTGGGCACATTTTCGAATCTGTTCCAACCTGTGGGTTCGGCACGGCAACCGCGTCGCCCGTTTTTCGATAAACGGACGACAGTTTTGATCTTTTTCTGGTTTCCTCGGCCACGGTGCTAATCTTCTTCTCTCTGTCTATATATATATATATATTTTTTTTATGAATCTCGAAAGGCGGCCGGATTTGTCTTCTCAGGCTCGGAGCTATTTGCTTGTGTCCAAAACCGCAAAGATTCAGAGTGAACAGCGCGTTCCTGTGACGGATCGACGGCGTCTACGCATATTTCTTAGGTGTGACGACGGTCGCAGTTTGTTGCTCGACAATTGTTTGTACAGTTGTGGCTGGAGCTTCAGTTATCATATATCAGCACTGGGGCATAATTCTTTATTGTTGGAAAGGGACAAAATAGCGGTGAAACTGGATTCAGCAAAACTGACGGATGGAGATACATCCCATTTTCCTAAATGAAGCTTCTTTTTTTTTTTTACATTTAAATACATTTCCAAACATGCAAATGTAAATGAAAATAAGGAAAAACATTTAAAAAAATATATATTTGATTTAATGATTTCTGATGCAAACAAAAAACCAGTGGACAGCCAAATAAAAAAAAAACAGGAAATCCAAAAAATGTGATCAAAAATGAATTGGTGAAAATAAATGTGATTTGAGTCAATTAAATTGACACTAAGATCTTGTAAAATGATCATTTCATTTTTCTGCTCCTTAACTTTGTTAACTCAGACCACAGAGGAAGTAAAGTGAGCTACAGCTGGGAATATAACGGTGTATTTTACATTTTTTTAAACTTTTTTTGATATTTTTGCTTCATTACTTCGAGCGAGCGTCTGCTGAGAGACGAGTATTGCACTCAAACATCATTTTTCAATTATAAAGGGACCAGATTGGCTCTGCTACGTTTTTTTTCTTTCTTTCTATCCACATGTAAAAACACGATCAGATATCCCAGAGATGGTTTCATCCAAACTCTCTGAGTTTATATATGATATAGTCTCAGATCACCCAGAAAAAAAAAACAAAAAAAAACACCTGCTGTGATTTACAATGCCTGCTGAGGCAATTCAGGTGACAACATTTTAATTTATTTATTAACACTTTATTGTTGTGTTTACTTGGAATAAACAAGAATCTTCACTTTCAACATTTTTTTTTAATAGAAACTATGTTTTATATATATATATATATATAATGCGTCACATATTAAAATCTGAGAGTGAGCCATGCTTGCTGTGGGATTTTCCACATCCATTTACAAATAACCTGGTTTGACATGGTCCCAGTTGGATAAAAAAAAAAAAAAAAAGTAATTTACATTGTTCAAATATTTGAGACAGTGTGTGTGTGTGTGTGTGTGTGTGCGTGTTTACCACCTGAGCTGAAAGCTTCAGAAGGAAGTTAGTGGACCTTTATTCATCACTTTCCACTCATGGAAAAATATCGGTCTAAATCCCATTGTCCAAATTTTCCAACTTCCTACGGACTTTTTTGAATCTGTTTCTTGAGGAACATTTTTAATCAGTGCAATTCCGATCAAACATGTATTCAGATCTGTTTTACTTTTTTCTTTTTTTTTTTTTTAAATCCAAAATCCAAATGCTTCGGAATCAATCCAGCAACCGCGGCGGGCAGGAATGTCATCCTTGATGAAAATGAAATGTGATTCATTAGTGCTCCGGTTGAATTTGTGGCATTGTAGCGTGGCGGCTGCTTCCTCAAGGTCAGACTTTTTCTTCCATTATTTCATCATTCTCATAAATGGAGAATGAGATTAAAAAAATAATAAAAAGGATGGATGAAAGAACAGCGATTTGATTCCATCTCCTCATCCTACCACCACGCCACACTTCTTCTTTTTCTTCTTCCACTCTCAGGACCATTACCCATTTTAATGATGTGTTCAGGGTGCAAGTGTTCCACTAAACAAGTTCCCCAGACACTACTCTGCATCGGCGCTGTTGTTGTTGTTGCATAGCACCACCCACACACGTATGGTTGGTTAAGATCACGTTTTTATAGCGACCAGCATGGTTTCAGGTCATGTGACCCAGTCTTGTTAACACTCACATTTACAAATGTATAAATGTACTTCAATTCAGACCCACAAATGCTTATTGTATGAGTCATATTTGCCCTGTATGAGGGGGCTATATTCTTGAATGCACCAGATCTTGTGAGATCACTTTAAACAACATCAATACATCTATCGCAAAAAAAAAAGGAAATCAAATATCAGTGGAGGGAGTTTTGCTCGTCCATTTGATAAAGGTGCATTAGATGGTGTTTGGATAAGAAATTAAACTCAAGCCTCGGATTCTGAGGATTTAAAAAGAGGAGCGGAACACTTTCAGTTACAACACATACAAAAGTGAGCTGTTCACCACGACCCGTTCAGTTTTCGCGAGTTCAGTTTAAATTCTACCCATTTTTTTTATTCCTCCCTTTTTGGGTTTATAGGTTCCTCCTTTTTTTTTTTTTTTTTTTTTTTGCATCTTTCTCTTTTATGAGTGGTATAAATCCGAGGCATGATATTTATCACGGTTACACTTTTATTACACAGAATAAACCCCAACCTGGAACTACACTAACACTCTTTGGTTTGTTGTTGTTGTATGTGCGGGTCAAATCCCGGCTGCATCTCTGCAAATAAACACAACCCACACAAGCATGAACAATAACCATAGCATGACTCAGTGGTCTGACAACACAATTAATTAAGTCAATTAGCTGAACTCCATTGGCTGAGGACGAGCAGGAGATGAGTTGGGGGTGAGAGGTGAGCTGGAGACTATTTAGACCAAAAACAAATTCACATTTTAAAATAAGCTGAAGGATAAAGTGCAGTTATGATGGGTCAAATAAAAAACTTTTACTTTTTATGTTGCATATGCGCCACAAATATGCACCCGATTATTATTTGACATGATAATTTAATATGGATTTTTTTTACCTTATGCCTCATTTTTATTACAGTTTATAAGAGCTTCATTAATGGACCCGATACTGTGCTTATACTATATGGAGCGTATTCTTAAATATTAATTCAGCCTGCGGTGCCTTTGTGTGCACCGAGGCAGAGGTTATTTTATTTATTTTTCCAATGCAGCCGTGAGCCATAAAATGTGCAGTCAGAATAAAAAAAAAAAAAAAAGTCTTTTGTCTACCTGTGGGTATCAGCTGGCAAAAACGCTGCGTGTGAAAACGTTCCATCAATCTAAATAATAGCTCTTAACCAGCCATCTGTATTGGTGGTCGGTGTGAGTAATGCGGTGATGTCACTGACTGTACTCACTTTGAATATTTAATGTAAAGATGCTGAAGCAGGAATCGCTGCAGGGGGACGAGAAAAAAAAAAAAAAACGTTACATTACTGCCACCGTTTGGACACGGCGTAAAAACGCTCGGTCAATATTTAAATCCAGTATTATAAAAAAATCGAATAAAAAATAAAAAAACAGCTGAGCACATAAAACGGCACACTTCTTCCATAAAGAAGATGGTCTGCTATCACAGGAAGGTGCAGAGACTCTATAATATATCTATATCTATCTATATATAGATAGATATAGATATATATATGGACCATCCTCTGCTTTAAAAATATAAATGGATATATATATGTAAAACTAAAATGTCCTGCTTCTTTTTATCGCACACAATCTACATGAAGCCACTTTCCTGATCTCGGTGCTTCTTTCACACCACTTAGCTTTTTTTTCTTTCCTCTTCTTCTCTAACAGCCTTTGCATGACTAACTCCCCTAATTAATGCCACTGTCACTTTTTCTCAGTTAATTCCCCCTTTTCAGCCGGATGAAAAAAAAAAAGAAAAAAGCCCGCCTGGCTTTTCGTCCATGTTCCAACTTTCTCCTCCACCTCTAATAACACGTCTCTCATTGGGAACATTTCACATTTGAATTTTACACACTTTTATAACACATCTTCAAAGAATCTAACTCTCCCCAGACAGACTGTTTCCAGCTTCTTTTTTTTTGTATTTATACATGTATTTTTTTCGTTTTTTTCCCCCACTCTCCTCAGTCTTGAGTGACAGGTGGGGTATTTGACTCCGTCCTGTTTTTTGGCTTCTGCCGCCTTATTCCTGATCAAACCCGATATCACAGACAGATTGGAAAAAAGCAGCGAGTCTTTACCTTTGCTATCTGTCAGCTTAATCCCTGTGGAACATAACTTCATTTTCTCTCGACACTGTTTTGTTAGCCACCCTTGACTCCTACAGCCCCCCACCACCACCCCCCCAAAAAAGGCTCTCCGTGTTTTCATCACTCCTAATCATTAAAAGTTTCTCAAATCCTCTCCCTTCTTCTTTTTTAAATCCTTTCTTCCTCTGGAAGCTTTTCTTTTTTTTTTTTTTTTTTTTCCATCTTTCTCATCTAACAATAAAACATCAAATCTTCTCAGCTCAAGAAGAAACTAAATCCCAGTCATCCAGTGCCGGTTCTTTCAGAGCTTAGACAGCAGTGTTTTGATATCCGTCTTCTTGAAACTAACTGAAGTATAGCAAAAAAATAATTAAAAAAAATCACATCATATTTTGCTTTTTTGCACTTTGTCACACATCTTCCTTCTTTGCTTAGGACAAATAAAAGCCATAATTCCCATCACCACTAGTGACTTTTGTCACTTCAGGTATTGGCTGAAATGTCTGACGAACGGCATGACAAATTTGTCAAAAAATAATATTAAAAAATCCGACACGTGTTTTTATATGTGACATTAAGCTTCCAACAGTGACACTGACTCGGATTCAAAAAAGAAAAAAGCTAAAATCTTCATTTTTTGATTTTGGCAAACAAAATTAAGGACGAGCAAATAAGCCAATGAAGCTTTTTTTTCTCTCCACTCTGTGAGTGATGATGTTTTTTCACGATGCCTGAAATCCAGGGGAGCATTTAGTCCCAGTCATCCACTTTTATATTAAGGGTATAAATCTAATAAGAGTACGGGTCCCTCTGCAGCAGCTGTTTGGTTTTATCACCCCCTGGTATAAGTCTCCCCGTACAAATAAACGGATGCGACACTGTTCATTTTCCGGCCGTGGTTTGCTCGGTTGCCCTGATGTTTTGTTGTTTAAATTGTGTTTGTGTTTTTTGTGTCTTGCGTCTCCACCCTTTGTATCAAATGCTGCATAGAGACTTAAAACAGCTCCAGGTAAGTAACTATTAGAATATACTATTTTTGGGGGAATCGACCATTGGCCCGCCTTGGAGTAACCAGCTAGTTTGTGCCACGCGCCACCCGCGCGCACTGATTTCACGAATCCGCAAGTCAAGTCGCACAAACAAGAGGTAACGCAAACAAGAGGAGTTGGAACAGCCTCCGAAATCTTCATGAACAAAAAAAATGTCACATTCAACCCCTTATTTCATCAAAACAAACTTACTCGAGGTGTTTTTAGGTAGAAGAAATATTATTCATTCATTTATTATTTTTTCAGAGGAAATTGTGGGTTACAACGTCAAGGGGGATTTCACAGGTTGATCACAACTCATTATCGCGCATGTTCATGTGTAAAATTGGTAAAAGTGTCCTTTTAAAAGTGTGACAATAGCTGGCACCTTTTTCTAAATAGCATCCTAAGGGGTTTACAGTGTCATGTTTTGGAACTTTTATTTTTTTATTCATTTTTTTTGCTATTTCATCATAATGGTTGGAAGCGGTCCATTGAAAGTGTCAGTCAAATGACATCACTTCTACCTTTCTGATGCAAATGCTCTGGATCCTGTCAAATGTCCACGTTCCACTTCTGTCACTCATCTGTCAGGCTCTGATCACAAGGTTTCAAGATCAGCTCTCCAAAGTTTTTTTATATATATATTTTTAAATTTATTCAGCCTCCAATTTTCTCATTTTACTCAACACAGAGAGAAAAAAATGAAGTGAAAACCTTGCAGGGCTCAGGCCATGGTCCAAGTTCACAAAGTGGGCTTGGTTAAGACCCCCACAGGGCTCCTCCACCATTTTCCTCTCAGTTGCAGGGAATGAAATCTAACTGCTGTCATTTGCATATATTTCTTGTGGAGCGCAGAGAGAGAGAGAAAAGAGAGAGAGAGAGCGAGAAACACTTTTGGGAGCATTTTAAATTAGGAATGTGTTTATTTCCTGGACTTGCCTTGTTTAGCATTAAACGAAATCCAATCTGTGTTTAGATAGCTGCAAATTAGGCACAATTCATTATAATTATTGTGTGTTGTTGTTGTTGTTGTCGTCGTCCTGGGTGTTGGGATTAGTCCAGGCTGTTTGCATCCATCCCTCTTTACTGGTGCTCTAAAATATACTAAGCAAAAAAAAGAAGAAAAGAAAGCAAGAAAGAAAGAAAGAAAGAAAGAAAGAAAATAAGTGGGCTAAAATGCTAATGCACATGCTAACAGATTGACAGGGGGGGGATTGAATCTGTTCAGCATCGCGTGATGCGAGACGTGATCAGCGGAAAGTCTCACACCTTTACCCAGAGTTCATTATCTTACTGAGATGTTTTTGTTTTTTTTTGTTCCCCCCCCGCCCCCCCTCCCCCTCAGGAAGCGCAGACATATTTTTCTTCATCATATATGGCTCCTGCTTGTAAGACACAATCCCCCAGTTAAAATGTTGACTCTCTCACACACACACACACACGCACACAAACAGAGAATCCATTATTTAACGCTCCAGTAGTTTGTGGTGAGAAAATGATCTCTGCCTGGAACGTCTCTCAGCACCATCCAAATTTGGTCATGTCTCACCGGGAACACATGTCGGCCACCTGTAACGTTATTGCAGCAAGCTATTTATTGACTGCATCCTGCGTGAATTTAGACATATATGAGTGCTGGGCAACGATCACAATTCTGATGAATCACATTATTGTTATGGGCAAATATAGATACATTAACTTACTTTAGGTTTATTCGAGGAATAAAAAGATGATATGACCATGTTGGAAAATCTTGCGAAAAGATAAGTGAACAGATGATGATAAAAAATGTCATCATAGCATAAACACGTTTGTTTGAAACATGTTATTATATTATATTATATAATATATATTTATTATATAACCTATATTCCTCTATTTACAAAAGTTATTATTATTATTTTTTTCTGTGTGTTTTGAATGTGTGCGTTCTGCACTGCTGCTTCATATATAATAAACACATTCCACCCGGGTATCTGGGCCCACATCCACATCCACACAGTCACCAAAGAGTTATTGCGGCTCTGCATGGGACACCTTCCGCTCATCCCCCATGATATGTGTGCTCTGATATTTCTGTTCCTTTTGTAATAATCATATTCCCCGATTATAGAGCGGGAGCCTGCTGCTCTGTGGATTTCACCACACTGGGTAGTTCAGACTTGACCTACTTGTACCGGAACGAAAAGTATTGTATGCGATGAAAGGTTCAGTATAAATTCATCTTTTGCATGTATTTGTAATTGTTGATATTCCCGGATACTTCTCTCCTTGATATGTGACCTCTTTATTTTTATTGTTGGTATTTTTGCCAGGCATTAGGCATCCCAAAAAATCCCACAAAAATGTGAATCTGGTTTTTTTTTTGACCCCGAAGAGGTATGAAGGTGGCAGATGGTGGATTCCGCTTGAACATGAAGACTTTTGAAGAAGGTGGTGGCGCAGTGGGACGGATGGTGAAGAGTCAAGTGGGAGATTCCTATAGAGCTACTGTTTTTCCCCAATTCTTTTAAAAATATATACATTAATAGAACAAACGTTTCTGAATTTGAATCCGAACCTTTTGAATTTGTTAGTTAGTTTCACAAAAAATGCACAAAGCCAGGATTTCTGAACATCTGACCTTCATGTAGGAAGCTACACATATTAGATGTTGAACACACTGTGAGATTTAAATCTGGAAATAAAAGTCCTAATATTCTAATTTTACATCAGTCCCTTTCTCTGTCAATCTGTCCAATCCAAGAACGTGTGTGAATAAAGAAGGATTCTGGATTCATCCCTTCCTTATGAACACATTTTTTTTTCACCCTGTCAGCTGGTGACAGGCTCTGATGCTCCTCCGCTGAATCCACTCCACCGCACATACGTGGAAGTGAGGAGGCTTTCCAGGTTTTTTTTTTTTTTTTTTTTTTTGGTTGAAAATGATTTTTTTCTTCAAGTGTTTGTCTTCACAGCCCTGAATCCCCTGCCTCCCTCTCCTTCTCTTTCTCCTCCTTCTTCTCCTTCTTCGCTCGCTCTCTCTCTCCCATTCCCATGATGCATCCCAGCGCTGATAGAGACGCATTCTATATTTGATACACTCGAGGGTTTCAGACATGACTTCACAAGAAACGGAAATGATGTGCTTTTCCTTCCTTCCCTTCTTTTCTCGCCTGGCGGTGAGGATTTCTGATTTAAAGGTTGGCTTCTCTGGGAATGCAGCAGCCGCTGTGTGGTAGGAAAAAAAAAAGAAGCATGAATAAGATATAAGATCATAAACGCTTTTTAAACAGTGTCTTCTTCACATCAAACAAAAGTTTATGGCATCAAATCATAAGATCTATTGGTCATACAACAAAAAAAATGAATGAATGTAACTTAAAAAAAAAGGAAGTTTGGAATGACATGTGGCTCCCCAAGGTTTTAATGACTGCAACTTAACAGTGTTGGAATGCTGCCGCTGTTACTTTAAAAAAACAAAACACACACACACGCACAACATCACATAATGTTACGGAAAAATGATACACACTAATCCAAGGTAGGCTTTATGGGCATTAAATTCATCACTCATATGACGATGTGAAGTACTCTTAGTTAGTAACCATACATAAATCACTGCCACCTCACTCACACAGCTTTAATGTTGATTATTTCTTACATACTGGTTTTTATACTATATATTTTTTAAAATATACTCTCCACCTACATGAGATCCAAGCTCCTCCAGTAGGCCGCACCATACCGCAGACATGTCCAAACACTTGACCTTGCCTCACCAGGCTGTGAAAAAAAAAAAAAAAGCACACCGGGGTGAGGAGAGTTTTTTTTGTGATACAAGGTTGCGAGGACTGAGGAGTGATCAATAGTTCTTCTTGGGAGGCCGGTCAGGTCGGTTTGATGAAGTCCAGCGAGGAGTGAGCGAAACCGCAGCGTGAGAGCGTGTGAGGAGGAGACGAGCAGGAGTCTGACAAACTGAGGCTGCAGGGCCAAGGAATAAAAAAAATATATATAATAGATCTGTAGGCACAAAACCTTGAGTGACATCGCTTTAGGCCAGTGAAGGGAGGCACTGGGAATAAACACTTATTTAAAGAAAAAAGTTATTTTAAGAGAAAGCGTTTGAGGTTATCACTGGGAAGGCCTAAAGTAAAAAAAAAAAAATAATAATAATAATAATAATAAAATAAATAAAAAAAGGCGGAGAAAAGAAACTCTCAGGCTAACAAGGAAAACTTTTGCCGTAGCTTTTTTCTTACACACAAGCAGCCAGGTTTTGATATGCCCCAATGTTTCCGGAGGTACGCACACGTGTCAGAGGAGCTCCGGCTCAAACACGAAATGCACTGAGCTGCAGATCCCAGCTCCTGGCAACCGATTGGACCCCCCCCCCCCCCCCCCCGACCCCCCCCCCCACCCCCCGCCCCCGATGTGTCCAGTAACGAGTTAAGATTTATTCGTGAGGGGGCACAGCAAGGAGCCGTTACGGGATATAGGGGAATGGTAAAATGTGGGTAGACATGGGCCTGTTGTTTATTATACCCCTCCAGAGTCAGTATTCGCAGCAAAGGATATAAAAGAATATTATGATCTGACATCAGTTTGAATTAACCGCCTCTAAAGCATCGTTTTTTTTTTTCCCTCCCCACACACACACACACACACACAGATTTGGATCTGTTGCCGTTTGATCTCATCCTGTGTATTTATGAGTCCTCCAGTTCATTTCTTCCAAATGAAAATGATCCCCGAAGAGTTGGTTGTTTTGATATTTTTTCTACGTTTGACAAAGTTCCGACTTGTGGAACGTGTGTGGTCCATGAAATCTGATGTTTTTTTTTGAATCCCTAGTCCAACATCAGGCTAAAAACGAGTAGGGCACCTTAAGGTCAAAGGTTATGGAATATGGAATAATGATTTAAAACCTTAAGGCTAAGTGTCCTTTTTCTGATACATTTTTCACTTGACTTATTTTTCACATTTTCAAAGTAAGACATCCAGGAATCCCCAAGTGGAATGCAGCCATTATTTTTTTTCTTTTGATTCACTCAGGTTGAATCTGAAGATTTTATTTTATTTTTTTTTTCCCACACGTCGGTGACTCAACTTTGCTCCCAGATTCGCTGTGGGGTTGAAAATGTGTGAGATGACGGGCATCTCCGTGGGAAGATGTGACCTGTGATCAAAGTGCGCTGTGCGTTATGCCGTATTATGCAGTGAGTCATTTTTTTTCCCCGAATTGCACGGTACAGCCAGACGCGGTGTAAAAATAAATGTGTGCATTTTGCTTTTGGAAGTGAAAAAGAAAGAGCTCGGGATACATTTTTGAAAAATGTGCACCTGTAGCTAGAGAAACGGAGATTGGTATGTGTGGATATTTGCAACTATATTTGTCGGAAGTGTTGGCGCGTCCTTCGTGAACTGGCACCATCTCAAATCCACCACTGGCATTTATCTGCTACCACTAAAAGAGGGCACACTCCAGCCAAAATATATATATATATATATATATATACAAAAACAGTATATTACAGATTTAAATGATGGGGAAATAGGGCATTAAAGAGTATATTAAAATAGCTTTTCAGGAATAATGCAATGGAAAGATACTCCAGATTTCTCTTTCCTAGAGGAAATGGGTGTGTGGCTGTATAGAAAGTGAATATGGGCCAAAAAATTAAAAAAAAAAAATCAGATAGAAGAAATAAACTTTAAGCAAAGACAGAAGATGCAGTCTGACCAAAAACAACAGTCCAATCAATTTTATATTAGAGTCTCGTCATGCAACGGTTTCATCAGCTGGACAATGGACGTCAAACTGAAACATATTGATGAAGATATATTGAAGTTTTATGCTTTCATTAAATGAATAAAAAGCTCTGGGTTGTGTTTGTCCACCACCTGCAAAACGATAAGAACGCACAATTTTTAACACAATAAAAGTTGGGCCTATAATAGCGATAAATGGAACATTTTGCACATTGTGCAATCAATACCTCTAATAAATGCTTTACACTTCAAATATTCTGAATTCCTCCTGGGTCATTACATTTTCTCAAGCTTTTCTCTTGCTCTTGTAAAAAAACCAAAAAAAAAAAACACTTTCTCTTATAAGGTATTTTGTCTTCCTAATTACAGAGATATGTCATTGAATTTAAAATACTTTTTCCATGTTATTTCCCAGAATCATTCCATAGTAGCGTCCACTGTGTTTACGGAGCGGGAATGAGACGTAGTGCCACATCACGTCTGAACATAATCCTCTCCGTTTTTTTGATTTTTTGGGCTGAATCGTCCCGTGGGATATCTGGAACGTGGATTGATTCCCAAACTGGTGAAATCCTGCATTTTCATTCAACACCCGAAAAGCTCAACGTGAAGTGTGCGATGTAATCAGGTTGATTTCTCTCTACACTAGTTATAGCAAAAAAATAAAAAAATAAAAAAATAAAGCCTTATACTTAAACACCCAACAAAAACCTAAGTGTTTGGATCGTTGTGGAAGTCAGGATACGAAGGCCGGCACCGACCGAAATGCCGATAGTGCTGGAGTCAGAGCGGTGACGGATGAAGTTGGATGTTTAATCACTAGAAGAGTCCCACACTCCCACAGTCCCTTAAAACATACTTTATTTTTCAGATTCAATTATTTTTAAAAGGCAGACTTTTAGAGGTTGCAAAAAAAATATATAACAATAATAAGGATTTTATGAGGTAAAACTCATAAAGGCAGATATAAAGATATGTAAATGTCTTTATTATTATTATTATTATTATTTATTTTTTCATCAGGTTTTTAGCTATATGGTTGTATGACCTGCTCGTGTAACCCCTAAACACAGGAAGAAGTAATATGACCTGGCTTTTTCTACAGAGTGGAGGCAGCCGAACACACAAGCCCCCCCCCCCCTTTCGGAGCTTCACCTCTTAATAGACAGAGCGAAATGGGACGTGTGGGTAAACGCACACTTTCACAGTACACTCTGTTACACGCTAACAAGACAACGCACAACAGGAGAAGGTGTCGGGGAGTGTTCAAACGCGATGGCCGGCCCACTCCACCACCTGCTCCACGTCATTTTAATTAGCCGCCCTGATGGGTCACGTGGTTAAAGTGGAAGGGGGGGGAGCGGTAGTTTTATATATATAAAAAAAAAAAAAAGAGTATAAGAGCATGAGTGTGTTGAAAAATAAATCCTAAATCAAAGTTTTATGTAAAAATGACTTTTTATTCGTCCTTTTTTAGAGTAACACAACGAAAGAAGTCTCCTGTGTCCTCATCAGCACATTTCAGCAGATGATCACATGATCACACCACCCTTGAATATGATGGCCTCCTTAAAATCTGATTGGATACAATAACGGCCTCTTCTTCAGAGCTGTAACTACATGACAACATTTCATTTTGTGCCTTTTACTCTACACAACATCTCACAAGGGACATTATGGTAAATGTTTTGACTTTCATTTTTAGTTTGAGGGTAATAGTTGCTATGGCAACCTGCCAGATTAGCACAGCAGAGAATTTCCTCTATAAATAATCAACAAAAAAGGTAAAAGTGAAATGATTAAAACACAAAAACTGTTATTTAGCAGTAACAAATGATAGAAGTAAACTAAATACAAATAGCGCACAAATACACAATCGGAGAACCTACACATCATCCACCCACCAGGGCATTCTGGGAGTTGATAAAAGATGCCCGTCAATATTTGCTTGGACACAGATCTGACAAAGTGAGGGATGAAACAATGTCAGGTGAACTGCTGTGGACGGGTTGCCCCTAGCAACAGCAACAGGAGGCGGGAAAACTCTCTGTGGTTAACACATTCGGACGCTGTCAGCCCGGAGAACAAAGACACCACACTTTTATTTTTGTTCAATTGTAGCGTTTAGTGCACAGTTCAACTTAAAATGATATATAAAATGTAAAGTTTGATTTTAATGTCTAAACTGTAGGCCAATTGAGATCCAAAAGATTTCAAATGTATATATAATATTCCAGAATTATGTGAGGGGGAAACATTTGATGTCAGTTTTTAAAATGGCTGGACAATTTTAAATCTTCTAATTTATTTTTTATTTTTTCTGCACTGTACTGTTAAGATATTTTTCTTTTATTTTGTATTTTTCTCTTTTATTATTGTTTTTCCACTCAAGTGAAACAATTTCCTGCAGGATAAATAAAAGTCCTATCTTATCTTATCTCATCTCATCTTATCTTATCTTATCTTAACTCTTTCTCCCTCCTCTTTGCTACAGGGATGATTTTACATGTAGCCTCAGATTGTCGTCATCCTCTGGTGGACATCAACAATAAATCCATTTGGCGTACCACTCATTTCCCCTTTTGTGTATTTAAGTTGTGCGGTCGATGGAGGCCGTGGGTCTCAGAAAGCTGCCGCCGCCTTTCAGCCAACGAGGTCGCCGTGGCCGCTGCGAACCCTGCGTGTCGAGGCCGCGTGTGTGTGTTATGAAGAAATCAGCATCGATCCGTTCTGCACACGCTCAGTTTATCTCCACCAAACTTTTCCACGCGAGCTTCTCGGGTGTGCGTCTTTGGCTCTATTGATCGCGCCAGCCGAGCGTCTTTCATTCCAACCATTCTAATACTGACTTCTCAGGTTAGTGCACTGTAAGAAAATCTATTCCAAGACGAGATGTTGTACATAGCTGAGATATGAACTTTATTGGTTCATATAATACACTTTGAATGTACAGTGGATTCAGACCCCTTTACTTTTTGCACTTACTTCCTTTTAAATAGATACATTTGATATATATACATATATATATATATATATATATACATATTGATCAACGCTCAATAATCAACAGTAACCGAGTGTGTTATTTTTTTTAAATACCCAGAGATTCTTTTAAAAAAATGGAAAAACTGCAGAAGTTATAAAAAAAAACTAAAAAAACAGAGACTGAGGCGGCGTTTCACCTTTCAGCTCCACAGTGACCTGAAGCATGAAGCCAGATAACGCCGTGCGTCTCTGGGTGACCCAGACGGTCCCCAGAGGACACGAGTGGACAGACCTGAGGACAGCCGCCGCC
>JAFBJU010000950.1:327770-352980 GCA_016785305.1 Colistium nudipinnis | reverse complement strand
TAGAAGATCATCTGTGTGCATCTGATAATAGCAGACCTTCAAATTTGGTTGGACCCATGCAAACCACAGAAGCATCACAAAGTGTCGATAATGCCCTGTTGCACATGAGGAATGATTTGATTTTTATTAATTTTTTTTTCGAAACCTTGTTCAACACTTTTTTTCAGAAGCACTGGACTGCACTGCAGCTCTTATCATCCATCAGTCTGTGACCCTGTGGGCCGACCTCCAGGATGCCCAGCAGGAAAATATTTTTAATAAAATTGTGAAGAGAGTCTTCCACAGAGGAACGCAGGTTTCCACAGCTGCAGAATAATGCTTGTGTTTTCATGAAGGACATCTTCAACAAGCGTCACACTTAGAGATGCAAAGGTCACATTTTCCTCTCTCGGCTCATTGAAAGACTAATCTGAGCCCCCGCTCTAACTGACAAGTCTGGAATGTTAATTACCTTTTTCTTTTCTTTTTTCGCAAAAGTGATTTTTACATTTATTTTTCATGCAGACAGACCCACAGAATCGTGGCCCTCTTCTCCTTATACTGCACCGCCACCTAGTGGCATTACTGCAGAACCTCAGTCAGGATTTTACAAGTGAAACATTTAATACAATCATACATTGAAGAAGTAATTTGAAACCTGGCTTCGTTTATTGGTCTTAATTTTCATTTCTTTTTTTAATATAAAAAGATACGAAAACAATATATAGTATAGCCACAAAAGTGATTTCTTTCTTTCTTTCATTTCCCTCATGCTTTAATTATCCTTTATATTTTTTCATATTATATAATTTTTAGATCTAGAAACACTGGGTGTTAGGCAGGGAATTTGGTATTCAAGGTATTCAGATATTTGATTTATTGCCTTGTGTTTGGTGCAGAGTTGTTTTGAAGGATTATATTACCTGACAGAGCCCGTCCCATTTTTGCCTCTCATTTTTGCCCAGTCCCAGTATAATCAGATTTTGGAAAGCCTTCATAATAAATCTTACAATTGAAAAAGAAAATGAGCTTCGTTTACAATCCTCCTAACAGACTGGATTCACAATGAAATGTATTCCCTCTTCATCTCATGAGAAGAGGACAAAATCTCCTCATTTCCTGTTCGTCCTCCTGCTGCTGGCTGAGTTCATCTGATTAAACTCTGACCTGCGACAAGGCGGCGCTCCGGTGTCCAAACAATTTGAGACAAAGGGCGAGAGTGACCTCTATCTCAGGAAATATTGATTGTTGTCACGGCCGGTTTGTGTATCTGTCCGTCAGAAAACCTCCAGGGGCGACGAGAGAGTCAGGACAACATCTGAGGTTTGGTTTTCATATTGTCTCACATTTTAAAATTCAGGCAGAGTCCACGACTCAAGCTGGGTCATAAACGCAAATGATACAAAATCTAAATTTTCCATCCAATGCCAGCACACAAGTGATTCATATGGAAAAGCCTTTCAATTAACGTCAGAGGAAATAATTGCACATTCGTCTTTAAATGCACCAACCGCCGCATTTTACCTGCAGTGATAACCATAATCCCATCATCCCATGTCGAGTAAATCCTTTCTGACACCATCAAAATGTTTTGGGGACACATACGACCTTCTCCGCTTGATTCATCTCCATCAAGAAGATTTTTTTTTTAATATTTACACTCTATGTTCAACAATTTAAGAATCTAAAAAAACTAAATGTTTATTTTCCATATATAGTATATATATATATATATACTGTATATATATAGTATTAGAAGTTTTCAGATTCTTTCCCTGTGTCACGCTGCTGCAAAAACAATGAATATAAATTCAAGTGAACATCTCATATCCTGTTGTCTACCACAGCCCTGAAACTTTGCTGAGATATTGCAAACTGTCTCCAGTGGTGAAGACATGAAAATATTCATGTGCAGCAGGTCTTGGAAGGCTCAGATTTCTTCCCGATAAAGAATCTGAGTTTTTAGGAATGCCTAAATCTAAGTGATGCAATGATGATTTCCCCCAATTAATGAATCGAGTTCAAATCAAGCATAGGAGCTATTTGATGAGCTAAAACAACACGTATACGATTTATATTCAATTTTTTGTCATAGTCATATTATGGTATATTTTGGTTTAATGTAAAGCAACGAAATGATTTCGGATGAACAGCTTCCTCTTAAACCACACTGGTATTTAAGACCTGACGTCAGCCGGGGTTTGCAAAGACTAATTTCATATCTCATCAGGTCAGCACCTTTATTATTTCTTTTCCTTCCAGGAGGTGCTGAGCTTTGGGCCCGTTCCCACTGCAACAACACCATAATGAACCTCGGAGCTGATAATAAGGGGGTTTGAAGGAGGAGATTAATTTTTAATGAGTGACTCCCCAAATGATAATGGCTTCCTGAGTGCCGTCATTAAATACTGGAATGATGACTTTGACCATTGCGGAGGAGGGCACAGAGGGACGGTCCCCGGGGAGCGCTGGGATTTACTGAGAAGTGTACCTTTAAAAAGTTGGAAATGCAGTCAACAGCGGTGTGTCATAATCATTTAATCACATGAAACTGTAAAAAGTCCAGTGTAACACACACACACACACACACACACACACACACACATATTGCAGTTATAATAAATCACAGTATGTTTTATTGAGATTGAAATGATGTGTGTCTGTGTGTTCGCAGACTCAAGTTGAAACACTCGTTTCTCATGGCACACACATGCAAAGGAAGACACTCAGATCATTATTTCACCTGCAGTGGCCTGCAGTGATTTATAATAATGCACCGTGCCCCTAATGGACTTAAGGAGTAAAGCATGTATTTGGTGCATAAAGTAAAAAAAAAACCAAAAAAAACGGCTCCATCTGGTGAAAAAAGGTGAACCACAGAATTAAAGCTAAATTACAGAATGCATGATTTGATGCCAAAAGAGAAAAGCAATTAAAAAAAAAAGGACACATGAGGAAATATGTGTTCTTAATGTGCAGGGCTAAGCACCTATGGACACTATAAGAACCTGCAGTATATCACATTGGTAACGCCATCTTTGTGTGTGAGGCGGAAACTGAAGGCGTAGGAGTGAAAACAATCATCTCAGTCAGACATGTTAACCACTCAGGACACCCCTGAAGAGAAGGTAATGTGGTTGTTGTAAATAACTTCGTCACTCGGACTCAGATCAGTAGCTGTAGGGACGTTTCACTGTGTGTATTTGTGTGTGTGTGTGTGTGTGTGTGTGTGTGTCAGCCTCCTGGCCCGGTGCCGACACATAATGGAGGGCACATCAGGCCGGGGGACTGTCAGCTGTCTGCTGGAGTGGAACTAAGAGTGGAGGAGGCAGAGATGGAAAGAGAGAGAGAGAGAGAGAGAGAGAGAGAGGGGGGGGGGGGATTTTAAAGTTTGGGCCCAGTGAGATACTGACTCAAATTCAGCCTCCATGACAGCGTGTTGACAAGATGCAGCCGTGGGCTGAGACTCCCTTGCAGTAGTGTGAGTGTGTGTGTGTGTATGAGTTGGTGTGTGTGTGTGTGTTTCATCGACAAACATGCAGCAGATTGAGGATTTAATATCTTACGCATCTACGGCTCAAAGTGGCAATATTTCCCTTCTTGTTTTCAATCTCAAGCTTAATGTGGTGAGTTGCACGAAACATTTGGCTGTTTTTTGCGCAAAATCTGCCAACAAAGTGTAAAAAAAAAAAAGGTTTCATTTGGTACCTCAAGATTCAATCATTCCTTTCCTGAGAAAAGTTGTGGGGGAAAAAAAGGTTGTTTTAAAAGCTCTAAAGTGGCAACACCGGATATTCCACTGGAACTCCTCCTTTAAATGTTTCCACACTGAAGCTTCAAGTTTGTAGCAAATCACGCCTGTAGTTTTTTTGTTGCGAGCTTGTGAACAAAAAGACACACACACACACACAAACACACACTGGTGGGACCAGAAGCGCCTCAGAGGAGCCAGTGATGCTCCTCCTGTGTGACACGGACCTTTATAGGCCCACACACACTAATGAGAGAATGCAGAGCAGCTGGTGAAGAGTGAGGGAGGGGTGGAGGGAGGGGTGGAGGACACACTGGTGGTCAGGGGAGGTACTACACAATAAGAAACGCACCAAAACACGCACACGCACAATTGGGTGCATTCTATATTGTTATGTGTCTACAGAATGAATAAAAAATGAAAAAAAAAAAAAACATCCGGCCAGGAGGTGGAAACCGTTAAAAAACATTTTTTTGTGTCTTAATATTCCTCTTAAGGTGAGTTATTGTCCACGGAATGACTCTCCTCACCAAAAATCTATTTTCCATCACGCAGCTTGAGAATAAGCAGGGCACACTTACGGCCTGAATTATACATGACAACGTCTAGGAGAAAAAAAACAACAACAACAAACCAAACACACAAACTCCATCCCGACAAAAAGCAAAAAGATGCAAATGGAGAGAGAGAAAAAAAAAAGAGCCAGACGACGATTATTACAAACGAGACGCGGGAGCAGAGGTCGTTAACATCGTTATGACAAAGATCCTCAAGGGGTTCTCAAAACTTGTTGTTTCAAAATAAATCACCCGAAAAAACACGAGACGCGACAAGTTTTCCTCTGGTTCCCTTTTTGGCCCTCGTGGTTAAGTACCCAGAACAGCCGCAATAAATGTGCTGGTGTGCGCGGAGGCAGCCGTTCTGACAAAATGAGCCTTTTCACCCTAAAAACAAACCATGTGTGTCACAAAGTACACAAAATGATCACTATCCGTGTGTGCGATGCCTTGTTATTGTTGCATAAAGTAAAAATAACCAAAAAAACTGACGATTTCTTCCTATTGGAGTGCGCCAGCATCATTATGCACTCCACAAAAAACATGTGTCAGGTGCATCTGACTGTAACGAAATCATCATCATCTCAAATTCCACATTCCAGCCTCTGGTTTGCAGCTCTGGCTTTTTTTTTTCGCATATATTTATCACCTCGGCTGCTCCAGGACTTTTTAACGCTCGCCTCCTGTGGATCCGCCCCCCTTTTTTTTTTTTTTCCTTCCCTGTCAATCAATGGGTCAAGTCTGGCGGCCAGTGTTGCGATGCTCCCCGGTTCATTGCCGATGTCGCACGAGGCTTCAGTTTTAGGAGCAATAAAACAAAGTGTGTTTTTTTGGGGGGGGGGCATTTTGCATTTCACATTACCATGTTCAATATGACTCGAGAGGAGAGTTATTTATAGGAATTTCTTATTTTAGGGATTACTTATTTACTTTATTTTAGTGACATCTCTTCACATCTGTCATTTCTTGAGGAATAAATGCATAAAGATGCTGAGAGTCATTTTATCGGTGTGGACTGTGTCTCTATCGGTGTGGCTCAGTACCGTTTCAATAAAAACAAGTTATGTTCCTATTTCTAGGACGAATCTGGACACACATACACATTGTCATGTATAAAGAGTCTGAGTCTAACTTCTCAGAGCCATAATTCCAGGAATGGGACCTTCCAGGATGGAAATTAAAACAACATTCCATACTCTCCATTGGCTTCATTTTGAAACAGTGACACAAGTTATTTTTCTTTTCAAAGTTGGTGAAATGTTGTGTGTGGTGTTGTGTGAGTTTTTTCAGTGTCTGCGTGTGATTTTTGAATAACATACACACAATGGAGTGGGAAAAATAAAGAGAGGAGCTCTGGCTTTGTGTTTGGTGTCAGATTGTGGGTCTGAACCCCACCACCTTTGTCACTTCATTGTGTGTTTCTTGTTCATTTAGATTCCAGAGCTTCTTCTGGAGTTCCTCTTTCATTATTTGTGACTAAATAGGCGTTAATTGCGTTGGAAGCGTGAGCTCAGAAAGGAACTTTAATTACTCCCAGTGTTTTTTTGCCTTTTAATTAAATTGTATAATCTTTCTTTCCTGGTTCTTTCTTTGGCAGTGAACGTGGAGAACAAAGCGTCCAAAACACGGCCTGTCCCGCCTCACGTGTGTTCCGCACTCTATAAACTCCCTGTTTTTGGACTCATTGAACATTCCACTCAACAAGTTCCATTCTAAACTTCCAAGGCTCAAATCCAAACTTTAAAAGAGCAGGCAGGGATTTTTTATTTTATTTTTTTCTCTTATCACGATTCCGTGGCATTAAGTGAGGGGGGCCAGAAATCTTGGTTTTATTTATTTTCTCTGAATATCGAGCTCAGTATTGATGCTGTCCAAACACTCCTCCAGCTGGGAACGGCTGCCAAAATCTGATTATTTCTCTCTTTTTGTTCAACATGATTTCTCCCGTTAAAGTGGACCCATCCTGTTGTTGACATGGGTCAATGGTCAATTTTATTTCTACTTATTTGTGTTGCTATGGCACGAAAACACATCACCAGGTGTTATTGGCTCAGCTCCGCTCTCGAGAGTATGAATTATTCCAAGATAATTGCTTTTAAAACATATTAGGCTCTGCTTCATAGCCCAGGCCAATTTTTTCATATAGCTTTCCATCACAAGACAAAGTGTCAATGAGCAGTGGCTTTCATTCTGCTTCAAAATATTCTGATCGGGACTATTTTTTTTTTTTAATCTGAGCACAGCTCAATGATTGATAGTGGATAAAATAAACAACCATTTTTATTGGTTAAAACCACTTCAGGCAAGATTTCCACGAAAAACGGGGGAATTGTTCTAATTTCTCCTCGTGCCGCAGTGTCATACGTGTGTGTGTCGCACAGGCGACCCGACAAAATAACACACAACAATGTGCAGGTTTTAGGTTTAGACATTCATATTATTACCGGGGGTTGAATCCGTAATCGTGTTTTTTTTTTTACGCTAAAATGTAAGATTCTGTTTCCCAACAGGTGGTAAATGTTGCTTTCTTTGGATGTTTGACCTTCACTGATCGCAGATCTCATAAATCAGACGTCACGACTAGTTTGGAGGACGGATGACGTTCAACATAGGAGATTTTTGGTGTTTAATCTTTCAGTCTCCAGTGAACGATGACAGAGAATGGATCTTTCTCAGAGAGATCTGAAATTCTCTCTCCTTTTCAAAGTGGAAAAAAATCCCCCTCAAAGTGAAAAGGTTAAAAGTAAAAATGACAAATCAGAAAGTTGGTTTCAGGCTTTCAGTGTCAGAAAGGTTTTTAGTGAAACTGGCAGAGTGGAGTTTTTTTTTTCATTTTTTTTTCTATTTCAGCCACCATTGTGTGCAGCATGAACAGTTGGATAAACGTGCCACTTCCATCTCACCATACTGACAGCAAAGAGTCTGAATAACTCGAATTGAGTCGCTGCAGATTATTAGGTACAGTTAATTGCAGTAACAGTGAGTGTTCTTGTCTCGGCGCCAAGTCTGCTGACAGGTTCCCGGTGCCACTGTCAAATTTCGGGACAGCGGAAGTTTTTACAGACCGCAAATAAGGTTTTTTTTTCTTTTTTTCTGTGTGTGTTTTTTTCAGAAAGTGAATTGCTGGCAGTTGTTATCACTGGAAGACATAGCAAGCAAGCAAATGAGGAACAGGTTGCCCACTCATAAATACATAGGCACACATTAAATACATGAGCACACAACAAGAGTCATTGGGTAATTTGTTTTTTTGACAGCCGTAACAGGTTTTGACAACTCTCAATTTAGAGCTGGAGTCTCAGCCTGTTTTTTTTTTTTTTTTCCTACCGGAGCAGCCAGCTGTTTTCATTGGAAAGAAAAAAACTCCAATGAATTGGCTCAATGCCACCTGCACCGGCTCCAAACAGCAGCCAGAGAAAGTTAATGACTTGTTTGTGAACATAGTTGAGGCCAAATCTGAAGTGATGGATTATTAAAGTTGATATTCATGAACATGGACGTGAACAGCAGAGGCAGGAAGGAATTAAAGCTGCTTTTTTTTTGTTTTTTTTTTACTTCACATTACTAATTTCAAGAACATGGCAAAATAAATGTTTGAAATGAGGCGATTCAGGACCAGTGGATAATCTGAATGGTACAAGGTAAAGAAAAATAAGCTTATATATATATATATATATACTGTATATCGTTCATTAGGAAACTTAAATATTATGTACAATGTGTATAATTAGGCTCGTTCCAGACACAGGCTCCAGATATAAATCTCCTGGAGCTGGTTTGGGATGACGTGGACAGGAGGTGAAATCACAGCAGTTCACTCTGTGGAAACAGACCTCTTTTTTGAACGTTTCATTCCCATTGTATAAAGATAACATTGTGTTTTTTTTGGTGTTCCGACAAATTACATTTCGTTTTATTCACTGGTTTCATTCCACATTTTAGCTTCCCAAACTTTGAACTGGTTGTGGGAATGCAAGCATGTCATTTTTTTTATTTATTTTTTTATCACAGCACATATATGTATATATATATTTTTTGATCTCATTTATCTCTGTGTGTTTCGAAACCAACCGTTTGCTACTTTGTAATCTGGGTAATCCGAATGAGATTAGAGCCCCTGGTGACCATCTGCTGTCTCCTGCTGCAGCTCAGCGCACTACTTTGTTACTGCATCCACCTCAGCCCGCCCCCTGCGTGTGTGCGCCTGTGTGTGTGTGTGTGTGTGTGTGTGTAGCCTACCGGGCGGAGTAATTCGTGTCGGTATCTATCCAGTGCATGAGTGTGTGTAGTCTGTGTGTGCTACGGCGGCTGGTTGTCACTCATTGTGCAGCGAACACGGGGAGCGACAAGGACCAAAATTGTGTCCGGTAGCCGGTTGTTATTCCCGGGAAGGCTGATCTGCGTGCTCCCTCCTCCTCCTCCTCCACCTCCTCCTCCTCCTCCACCTCCTCCTCCCTCCATCCTCCCTCCCTCAGGAGAAACACATCGCTTGTTTAAAGTGCGTCTATTCTGCGAGGAGAATATCAGTACAATGCTTCAAATAAGGGACATCATCCTGGGATTGCTGCTCGTCGGCTGCACAGGTGAGGAGGCTCAGTTTGATGTGTGTGTGTGTGTTTTTTTTTTGTTTTTTTTGTACTCCTCCGTGCGAGATTATGCGCAGATTATTTCCCCGGGGGGGGGGGGGCAGATTGTGTGAGCGGAGCAGGCCGGGCTCCGAGCAGCATCCTCCGGCTCCCTGACTGAGCCGGTGCTCAGCTCCAATCTCAGCCGTCCAAAGTTTCCTCTGAGAGGCTGAGTTTTTCTCTCTCTCTCTCCATCTTCCTCCGGATAATCTGCGGAGGCGCCTGTGTAATCCCAGTTGCTTTTTTTTTGTTAGATGAGGAGCAGCTGTGGTCGCTGTAGTTTGGGATACAGAGGAGTGTGGCTGTGTGTTTCTCTCTGGAGAGTGTGTGGTGTGCGATCGTTGTGGGTCTAAATCGGTCCTCGTGTGTTTTTCGGTTTCCATCATCTCTCTGCGCTCTGGAGCTCAGGAGGAGACGGATGCTGGCGCAGATCGAACGCGGTGGTGCTCCGTAGCCCCAGATTTGGCTGTTACGCTTACTCGTTGACTATTCGAAAGTGCCAGTGTAGAAATAAGTGGCAGTTTTGAAAGTAAAATGATTGATACGGTGTTCCTCGTGTCCTCCGCGGCTTTGTGACTTGTGCTGGGTCGGCCGTGACGCACCGAGGATGGAGCGACCGCTCCTCCCGGAGACGCTTTGTTGCGCTCCACTAAAATAAAACGATATAGGGACGTTCAGGATGATGAAATGTTCTTTTTTTGTTCTTTGATTTTCACGGGATGGATGGTGTGGGATCCTTTTTTGGTATCTGGAAAGCATCACATTTGCCTGGAAAACTGTTCTGCTGCGTAAAAGTCTCCATGTGTGATATTTTTGAAAACGTTTAAAACATATTTGATTTCACTCGAGTTTCTTTTCTTTTTTTTTAAATCATGAGGTTTTAGTTTCCAACTCCACGTCGCTGTGCGGTTTTTTTTTTTAGGCGCAAAATTCTGCTGAGTGGTTTTTGGTTGGGTGGGATGAAATTCGTCATCCATTCAGGACAATTGAATAGTCATTCAATGTATACAAAAGGATCCAATCCTTCAGCTCCTGTGGTTATATAGTGCGGCAGGGGGGGCGGACCCCTCCACCCCCACCTCCTCCTCGCTCCTCCCATCCCCTCCTCCTCCTCTCTGCATCTGGCCCTCTACAGACTGAGTTTGTGGAGCCCCAGGGTTCCTTGCAGAGAGGAAGACAAGTTGGATTTAATAATAAATTACAAGCATAAGCATGTTTTGTTTTTTCTTTTCTTAAGCACTCCATCTCCTCCCATTGAGTTTAAATCTAGCCAATGACATCTGTCCTCCTCCTTTTAAACCAAAATGTGACTGACCCACACTGGAATTTGGAAGCTGTGTTTTTATCAACATTATTTACGGCCAACTCTCCCACCAGTCGGTGGATCCAAAGATAAATCGGCATTCATTTTCATTTCTGCTCCACATAATTCACGATCCTGCCCCCCCCCGCCCAAAAAAGAAAAAATAATCCAAAATCACTGCAATTCACTCCACCCCACATGAACGGTGTCCAAGAAGGAGGATAATTAGAGATGCAAAGGAATTGATCACATTATATGATAGGCCCGTGGTGCATTAAAAGGGTAATGACGGTGTCACACAGTTTGAGGGCCTGAGAAATGTAATTACATTTATTGATTTCCAGTTCCTGATCCAGATCGGTGATAATTAATTTTTTTCCTGGAGCACCGCTAACAAACGTGAGGACGGAGGTTCTCGGCGCGGTCCGAGAGATGAGTGAATAATGGAAGGGATTGAATATGATTCTGCGGAGTGGACATAGACGGAGACACATCGGGCCACCGAGTGTCTGCAGTGCGATGGATGGAGTCTAGTGTGTGTCTCCGGCGCTGACCTTGTGTAATTGGAGCGATCTGCCACGGCCCATGGTCATTAATCCGCAGACTGAAGGAGTGTTGATTTAGATTTTGGCTCCGAGTCAGTGATGGGTTGCGAGGATGTTCCAGGTTCCCTCTCTCTCTCTCTCTCTCTCTCTCTCTCTCTCTCTCTCGCTCCGTCTCCAACGGCGCGGAGGTTTCTCAGCCAAAAAAAGAATTTCAACCTGGCTCTAACTGTCTGCATCGTAATGCGACGTCATCGCGCTCCTATTCTGGCCAATCACAGTGATTCTGCTGTTCCTGTGCAATCACTCAAGGATTTAATTACTGTCATCACAGAACTTCCCGGGGTTGTAAAAAGAAAATGGTCTTTTAAACTCCTGCACGGTGACACACAGGCTCATGCATCTTTAACTTAGACTCCACTTCCTCAATTCTTCTTCCTCATTTTATTACATGCTCCAACAACCCCTCCTCCTCCTCCCTCAGATTGGCCACTTAATGTTGCACCTGCCTCTCCATTTATAATTTCTTTCTTTTAAAAAATTTTTAAAAAAAAAAAAAAAAAAGCTCCACAGACTCAGCAAATCGTACCCATCTGCTTTTTAAAACTTCAGACCAGAGACGAGCTCTGCAGCGAAAGGCCAACACTGTGAAGCTTCCTTTAATGACTCCTCCGATCTCAAACCATGTTTTGTGCGTCAAAGCAACTGCGCGGCCCGACTCCACCGAAAGAAGGAAAAAAAGTTCAACTTAACATTTAGAGGCAGAGAGAGAGAGAGAGAAAAAAATACACAATTGCTAAATGGCTAGCATATGGTGCTTTAACTGCTGTGGTGAGTTCAAAGCCACTATGAAAATAATACAGGCTATTTTTGACTTTGGGGGAACTGGAAAAAGCAGCCAAACAAGGGAAAATTATAAGGCGTTTTTTTTTTTTTTTAAGTCTGCTCTCTGAATAAAACTGCATTCTGGACCTTTTAGAACTCCTACCCAGGTCCGTGTTGTATTCAAAGTGACATGTGCACATTTCTGTCCCCATATACGGCAGCTGGGGTTACAGCCGTTTGGATTCAGCCCGTATTCAGCTGCACACCACTGCTACTTTACACTTATTATAAAAGGTGGGGACGGCATTAGAAAAAGGTCTTTTCATTGAGCCATAATTGCACGTTGAGTTCAATTGCCAGATGTGACTTCTGTGAGGTTTTAAAGAAGCATCTTTCATTAGTGCTCCTCTCTTTTTTTGCCCCCTCCATTAGCCTTACGTCGGATTCTTTCCATCGTGTAACACCATTCATTTCTTTTCTCAAAATCTGTCCGATTTTTGACATATTATCACATAATATTCACAGAAAGCCTTTTTTGACCTCAATTTGAGATTGCACAACACCTGAGGAAAACAGCACAGTTGTTTTTAAAGGGATAAAAAAAACAAGAGCATAATTAGACAAAGGATTCTACAGCTTTGCAGCTTGTTTAGTTTAATTGGCCTAAATCCCTTCATTTGGTACAATGTGCACAAAATGTTATGGTTTTATTACCAAAATGATCTATTGTACATTCAAATCCACCCAACAACCACTGTAAGATATTTTGGGGCCATTAACGTTAGTTAGAATCCAGAAATGACTATCGTTGTACACTTAAATGGTGACAGAAATGAGCAGAAACCCACAGAGGGATAATTACATCACAGTCATGACATCATCGGTGTCTGATTTCAGACGCCTGGATGAGACATCATGTAAAGAGCATTTTATAAGGCAGTAGATGGTGATTCGTTATCCATAAATCATGTGGCTCTCGCTGTGGTTCTTCGTACTGAATTTAAAAGCCCTGATAGTTCCAACCGTTGAAGTTCAAACTGACTGGGCTGGCTGTGACTGTTAGATCAGAGTCGGGCTGTCTTTGCATATTAATCAGCGGATGAATGGGGGACCATGAGTTATTTGCATTGTGTGCGCTCTGGAGGTGTCCCATCCAGAACTGAATGAAAGGACAGAAACTGTTTATACA
Source organism: Colistium nudipinnis (assembly GCA_016785305.1). Classification (NCBI taxonomy): domain Eukaryota; kingdom Metazoa; phylum Chordata; class Actinopteri; order Pleuronectiformes; family Rhombosoleidae; genus Colistium; species Colistium nudipinnis. The sequence continues at coordinate 340,209 of JAFBJU010000950.1, read as the reverse complement.
GGACGGAGGCTGTAACCTTAGCTACTGCAAAAAAAAAAAAGTTTCTATTTGTCAATACGGCGTTACTTTGCCAGACTTAACACACACTCTGTGTAGCGAAAGGCAACAGTTACACACATTTCTGATGGCCTGTAGTACACTGTGTGTCCTTACAACATGAAAGACACTATTTCAGTTTCAGAGTTTTTTTCTTCCCCTATGGCTTATAAATAGATTTAATGAACTAACTCTTTGGGTTTGGAACCCGCACGCTTGGAGAGTAAATCATTATTTTGATACAAAAAAATATGGAACAGTTCGTACTATTTTTAACTTGAGATCGGGCTCCCGTGAGTTTAAGGGACTTTTTTAGAAAACCTGTGAAAAGGATCCAAAGGATTAAATATTTCTGAGTGAAGCTTAGGACCCGGTTGTATGTGTAAGAGATACTCTTTGTTGGCACTGATTTTTAAAAATGTATTTAAATGTTTTTATCGTCAGCATGGGGCTCCGTGTTATTTATAGCTTGGGACTATTTCAACTCACCTCCACCAGGACTGGTACAGTGTGAAGAGATGTTTTTTTTCTTTTCACTTTGTGTGAAAGTCAGACACTTCTGAGATTACTTAAAAAAAAAAGAAAAAAAAGTCATGTTTACATCCCTTTACTGAACACCATCACCTTTTAAATAGAGACGGTACCAAAAGAAACAAAACTCTGTTACCCAATGGGCCGCGGAGGATAAATGACTATAGACAGTTAATCTTGTGGGACAAACACACAACCTTCACCGCGGTGGCGGAATAAAGCCAACGTTCACAGAATGTGTGGTTACACTAGAATCGATGCTGACTCGGCGTGTTGCTGAGTGGGAAACAAGACTTTTGCATTAAAAGGACGCGCGAAGGCTGATGAAATATTTACAGGTATATCTGTCACATTCAGGTGGAGGAATTGGAGAAAGAGAGATTGTGAAGACCTAGCTCGTAGTTCCTTTGTGGTTGTGTCTGAAATGGGCCGAGCCTCATTAAGGCTCGAGGTTTTGTACTCGAAGATCCATTTTATAAGATTCCTACACTCTTTCCTACCCCCCCACAAAAAAAACACTTGAATTTGACAAAAATGTACTCCCCGGTTGGTCACTTCCTGTCCACTGTACCCCCACTTCCTGTGTTTCTATGGCAGATGTGTTTCTGTGTGCGACGGGCGTCACGCTGATGTGTGAGGAGCCAATTACTCCTGAGCTCCCTGTACTTTTCTGTAGTGATACAACTGGGATCAGAGGGGCTCCTGTTTTTTTTTTTTTTTTTCACAACACTTCTGGTCCCTGACACTGAATCCTGACAATTATACTCTCAGCTCTCACACATCCCTCAACTCCACGTGTAAACACCCCCAGAGGAGGATAAACACACCGGCAGACCTCAGAACTGAACTTCCTTTTGATGTTGAGGCTGATGTTTTAGTTTCAGGCCTGGTTTACACCTGATAGTCAAAGAATTGTTACTTCAAATGTTCTTCTTTGAGATTCATTTACTGCCTCCGGAGAGCAAGGTTTTTTTTGGCCTGGCCTTGCTTTCAAAAAGGAAATAATGAATTCAAAATATTTTTGGAGTTGATTTTCCCACCGTTAGACGTGCTCGAACACCGTGTTCACTGAGGTGAGAGCAGATAGAGGCAGATTCTGCTCAAGATGTGTGTTTATTCCTCCATGAAGAATATAACTTAAGTCACCTGACGATAATTAGGTAAAAGGACCAGGTTACTAACAGGAAGTACGCGACTTGGTCACCCGGCCATGATGTGAATCAGTTCCACTCACTGATTGGGTGATGTAAACATCTCACCGGCTTCTACATGATTATTATACTGAGATGTTTCTCTTTTTTAAATATTCGGCCATGTCACTAATGCTGCAGCTTGAAGGCGCATTCAAGTCAAAGTGTGTCTCAGGATTTTTCAGCAGCATTCTCTGATATCACGCTTTCTGCCTTCACCTTCAGATCTGGGAGTTATTTATTTATTTTTCTGACCTGAAATTGGGATTTTCCAACCACCTGCACAGGCAGCTCATCTTCTTCCACATCTGGTGTCTGCAGGGATCATTTCGGTTCAATTAAGATGCGGCCGGTGATTTTTTTCTTCCCCCACTCCCACAATTCAGTTTGATTGTATCTCTCTCTTTTCTCTTCCTTTTTTCCACTGAAAGCTTTTGTTTTGTTGTGCTTGATAATCTCCCTCTGTCGGGGCATTCCATCCTTGCTTTTCGTCATCACATCACCCCGTCGTGTTGAAATGTCCGTATCAACCCGAGGTTCTCCTATAAATTGCATCTTGTATAGAACATACAAGCTTTTCTGCATAATGATGAGTAAATCACATACATGTATATACCAGTGGTAGGAACTACAGACGCTAACACAGAATACAAACAATAATAGGTTTTCCTACAGATCTATGGTTTTGTAGATTGGGGGTAAAGTCACAGTTTATCTGGGCACGTTCTCTTCTTCCCAGGGAGTGACTCAGCATCATGATGTAATGCTCAGCAATGAAAATGAGCTCATCCCATCGGGAAGGCTGTGATTGGCCGCCGTCCTCAGGTGCCACGACACCTCAGCCTTTGTGTGAAGAACATTAAAAAAAAAAAACAATATTCTCTTTTGGGAGATGGGAACAAAGTGTGCAGGATTGTGTTGATTTAAATATTGTTCACTTTCTGAATCTGCACAATTGTCATCGTTTTTCAGAAAAGGTTTACGCCGTATAAGTCGCAATCTCAGTTTTTTTCCACAGCTGCAGCGCCTCAGTAATGTTAGGCTCTTCACACAGTTTTGATCGTCTACCTTAAAAAGTGATGTCGCAGAAGAGATCACGGGCCCTGTTGTGCATTTAAATGGCAGTGTGGAGAAATCGCGCACTGAAAAAACAACCAAATAATAATGAATTGCTTAAAAATAGGAACTGATTTGCCAGGTGGAATCTTTTGTGTGCAGGTGCCATCTGCAGTTATAACACAGTGTTGTGTGTGTGTGTCACACACACACGAGTGAGATAAAACAGAGACACAACCAGGAGCTGTTGATTTGACAGCAGAGACCCTGGAGGGTTTCATCAAAGCCTCGTACATCAACAAATCAACAGCGCAAAATTCGACCCACAATCTAATTCTGCAGACGCACAACAACCAGAGCGCGGCTGCTGCGGTCCATATGGAGATGGCACGTGAACAGCGGTGAGGTCATGGAGATGAAAATAAACGGTGCTGTTGTAGTGGGAGGGCAGCAGGTGGTTGCAGGGTAACATCACGTAGACGCTGAGAGGAGGAGGAGGAAGAGGAGGCTGCCGTTGCCATAACAGAAACAGAGTGGAGATGTGTGAGATCTGACAGCTGTTTTTTTTTGCCGTGTATTTAAAGTCACACTTATAATGGGACTCAGAATATGGTTAGTGTTTGGTTAGGGTAAGGGGATAGGATAAGGTTAGGGGATTTGGTTAGGGGATTAGTTTGGATTAGGGTTAGGGTATTGAGTGAGGGAATTGGGTTAGGTTAGGGGTTCAGATTAGGGTTAGGGTTAGGGGATAGAGACGTGGAACTTTTGATGGAGAGGTCCTACAGACCTGGACGTTGGCGACGACCCCCCTATATTGACCCTTCCGCGTCCAACGATACCATCCGCGTGTCTCTACCACATCGGAAAGTTGGGGAAATGGCGTAAAGTCTAAAACTCTCATCACGTTTTCTGAGAATAACTTTTGAGAGGAAGGTCCTACGGACCTGGAAATTGCAGCCGACCCCCCTATATTGACCCTTCCGCATCTAACGGTACCGTGCGCGTGTCTCTACGACATCGGCAAGTTGGTGAAATAGTGAAAAGTCTAAAAATCACTTTTTCTGCGAATAACTCTTGATTGAAAGGTCTCATCGAATTTCTGTTTCGCTCCGCCCCCCCATTTATGGCCTTTTTGCATTCAACGGTACCAACAGTTCCACTTTGTAGGGTTATAAGAATGGAACTAGGATTAGGGGATTAGGGTGAGGGTTCAGGTTAGGGCTAAACCTTACCCCCCCCAAAGCAGCGGCAAACAACAGACATTCTTAGTTTGTTTTTAATCTGAAAATTAAGTCTGAAATTGAAAAAGTCGACCCAAATTTAATCGGAACATTTTCAGACAATCACCTCGATGTGACCCAACGTAAAGCACTCTACGTGCTACTTCTTTTCCTCCCATTATGTTTTTATTGGTCAGGCCGATGATATCGGGGGAGCTCCGTAATTTATTGGACCTTCACGCTCACAGCATTGTCAGAGAAAAGAAAAGCTCCAGGAGTGAGTCACCGAGAGACAAAGGTGGATGGAGGAGGGGTGGAGGAGGATGGATGGATGGAAAAAAAAAGGGGGGCGGGACCCAAAGTGTTCTCCAGGACGAGCCGCCCCTTTGTTAGGGCTCTTCAACCTCTCCATCCATTTTTTTGGTATTTTTGCCACTGGAACCACATTTTATGTTCTAAAGGCAGTAACTGTTAAAAATGGGTGCATGTTTTATTTAAATTTTGATCAACATTCAGTTTTCCTACCATCACGAAATGATGGACAGTCTTCCACATTTTGCAGCTTCTTTTTTTAGATTGCGCATTTCATCCTTGGATTTGCTACTAAATGAAATTAAGTTAATTTTACAACCTCAGAAATCATGAAAAGAGAGATTTGCCTTGAATGAGTCTATGTGATGTTTTTCTCTTTCCTTTCCTCACCAAATATAGTCTCAAAAATAAGAGGCTCTGATGCTTTTTCTGGTAAACTGAAAGGAGCAGAATTTTTTTTATTTCTGCTGCTGCATCGTGGCCTGATTATGTCTCTGGAATGAATGGCCGCTCTCCTGACTGACAGCTGTCTCTCTTTTCTTTTTTTTTTATCTGCCAGGCTTTTCTGCATAATGTGCTGCTCTGCTGCTTTAATAAGTTGTTTTTTTTTTTCGCTGCAAACTTCTCTGGCTGTGTAATTATTTTGCACTACTGACAGAAATTCAGAAATTATGCCTGCACAGGAGGATGGATTCCTAAAAGACCTTTTCTTTTTTTTTTTCCTCTGGCCCTGGGTGGAGGACAGATTTTGTGCTGTCGATGATACATGAGAGTTGACAGGTGATAAAGGAAGGCTTTTTTTTCTCTTTTGGCGCTCCTGTCTTGGTGCAGTTGTTTTGTAGTTTCTCTTCATGATCTTATTTGGCAGCTGGCGGCGCCGGTGCCGGGGGACCCGCTGTAAATGCTCGGGATTCGAATGTAAATCTGCAGCATATGAATTTGTCAGGTAAAAAAAAAAACTAAAATACAGCTTCACTTTCTTACCTTAAGGCATCATTACATGATGTCCACTACTGCCATATTGGCAAATCAATGAACTCCAAAACTAAGCTGCCTGAAACCCAATTCTAATGCCAACAGCATCTACTTTTACCTTCTGCCAAAGAACATGACCAGAGTGGAGACTAATAAATCTCCACCAGGGATCTAACTGTCTTTTATTATTTCTGAGATAATGGAAAATATACAAGCTTCTCTCCGTACAGGCAGGTTGCGCGTGTTCTTGCGTGTACACATTATTTTTTTTTATTTATTTTTTACAGCAGTTGTATTATTTTGTGAGTAATAATAATGATGATTTATCCGGCGGCTGTGCGTATCATCATTCAGCATCACTGGGACTAGTGAGCCGGAGGTGGATCACTTATCAGCGTCTGACCCGCTGTCAGCATGAAAGAGCAGCTCTAAATGCCACATCATGCTCCCATTTTACACTCTCTCTCTCCTCTCTCTCTCCATCTCAGAGAAAGCATACTCTGTTATGGCCCCGCAAACACAAGTGAAAGCCCACTGTTTTTTTTTTTTTTTTGCTTCATTCAGCTCCTCCGAGCTCTTCGCGGCCTCCTCAGTTCACCACCCTGCGCCATAGAAAGCTCCCGGGGACTTTTTTTTCTCCCACTTCCTTGGAACCCTGAAGGATTTGGAAGTGGCGAGGGGGTGGGTGGGGGGGGGGGTCCCCCGGGGCGGGGGGGGGGGCCGGGGGGGGGGGGGTCTTCATTAATCACTGTGTCACATTTACACGGAGCAAAGTGGAAGCGGAATGACTCAGCCTCTGCTCTGCCCTGACGGGAGCTAAAGTGGACGGTAATTTCCATGGGAAGTGGAGTACAAGAAAATTAGGGAACAATGAAAAGGGGGGGGCGCGGGTATGGGGTATGGGGGGGGGTGGTTGGTTGAGAATGGCCCGGTTGTTAGTCGTCAGATGTATGAGAGATGAGTCATTGGATCCGTTTTTTTTTAGCTGACATGGCCAGCTTCCCAAGGACACAGAGAGTGGGCTCATTAGAGAGCACATCTCCTTTTTGTTTATGGGCTTTAATGAGCCTCTGCAGCGAGGGAGAAGGGGGAAAAAACAAAAGATGGGAAAAAATGGCGGGACTTGCTTTCAAAATGCAACCAGCCGCTCTCTCAGGACACAAAATTCGTAAAAAAAAATCCTGCCTCAGTGGCATTTATTTATTCTCATTTCTGACCAGTGCTTTTAGCCCTTTGAAGCTTTATTTTTTTTTATTTCTTTTTTTCTCTCTGGTTTCTACCTGCGTCTCCCTCTCTCTTTGTCATCACAGCCAATCTCAGGGCACCATTTTGCCGAGGACATTGAGGAGCTTAATTAGTTCATTCAGGGATACGGCTCCTCTTACTAGCCCAATGGTTTTAGTGCCTCCGGAGGGCCTTAAATGCCAGCTCCCTCTTGTACAAAAAGCCTCAAAACTGTACCGAATATAAAATACCTGTCAGGTTAATAAGGGAGAACCCCCCCCCAGCGCCCTTCCTGCATTTATTTATAACACCTGCACTCGCTTTGAGGAATCCAGAGTGTCAGTTTCTTCCGAGGAAAAAAAGGGAGATAATGTGATTCCAAAAAAACGCCCATGGTCCTTTTGTCTCCCGGCTCTGATTTGTTTTTGTGCAAAACAAGTCTAAATTACATAAAGGGGACGACTACCAGAGCAATGGGTTTTGAAATGCTACACAAACAATTCCCACAATAGGTTAGGTCATTCTGCCAATGGTTATGTCTCTGTAAATAACATGATCACAATAAAGGAAAACTTGCTTTTATGTATATGTATATATGGTTTATTTATGATTTAGGCTACGTCGAATAGATGTTAACAGTTGTTATCAAACTATAATCAGATTAATTTTTTTCAAAATGGAGGGCCTGACAGAACAATGAAAGCCATTAAAAAAAGATATATATGTGCAATTTTTTTTGAGTGCTTTCTGGCTCCGACTGGACTCTGGGTTTTAGACTTTTGAGCTAAATGAACTGCAACTGATAATGTGATTTAAAAAAAAAAAAAAATAATTATCACACAGCTCCTAACTTGATATGCATTGACTGAGTAGAGCGGTTGGGGTCAGTCTCAAGTGATGGGGGGAAAATGATACCAGGATTTCAATAGCAGTTCCCCCCCCCCCAAAAACAAAAGGTGCAATTATCATGTAATGCTTCGCAATCTCATTTTCACAACTTTTAACGACATGCGAACTCTCATTAGACACCAAACGGATTTGTGGAAGCGACGTGAAAGTGCTCGGGATGGGATTGGAATGAGGAAAATCCAATTTTGGAGGCCGTGGCCTGCTTCCTGTAACACTATCCTGTTTGTGGAATGGGCGAGGGAGGCGGGGGGGGGTATTCCCTGAAATGGCATTCAGTTTCTGGGCAACAGAGCGGCAGCTGTGCATATCTCTGTATCCAAGGGGGCGCGCTGTGATAAAAGCCCACTGATGCAGCTGTGTATGAACAGTTCCATCAGTGGCCTGGAGGACTTCAGAAGATCCCCTGCAGAGAGAGTTTTTTTTTTTCTTATTTTTTTAGAAAGGAGGAGGCGCCCACTTACATATTGTCAGATATGACCAGATCAATGACAAGTTTTATGTTGCATTTCACGCTGGGGTTGTAAAAAAAGAAAATAAAGCACTGTGGGATGGCACCGCGGGGGGGGTGGGGGGATCTGTGAAGTGTAAGGCCAAACCGGTTGTCATAGCTAATGTAAAAAAAAAACAAGACGACAGCTCTTTGCGTATTTTTTTTTGGGAGGGGGGACACATTTTTACTCAGCCCAAGATGTTTTTTGATTCTTTCAAATATTTCTGTTTTACATATTGCAATGGCCGTCTTGCATTTTTTATTGAGTTGCCAGGTGCCAGGTGGTAAAGCCAATGTGTTGCCTTGCCCTGGTGGGCGAAAAGGTCACTAATGATTGAAAAAAATAAAAAATAAAAAATGTAGCACGAGCTGGAGTCCGGCTCTCGGATCTCATTCGAACCACTCGGGGTTAAGCTGGAACACAAATATAGAAGACATGAGTCTTAAGTTGTTCTGGCAGCACGTGAACGCAGCATTCGAGACGATAAAGGGGAAATATACGAGGTGACGCGCTTTCCTTAAACTTGTTGACGCTCCGGCTGCAGGAGCAGAACTGAGAGGGGGAGGTGGAGGGGGAGGTGGAGGGGGATAACGGAGCCACTCTCCTCTGGTGTGGCCTCATTAATCACTGTCCTCTCACTCTGCGCGGGTTGGAGGGGATCCTTTGTCTATGTGTGGAGCCCTCTGTGCTGCGTTTTGCCTCCCGGTTGGTGTGTGATTTTTTTTTTCCATCGATGTCTAAATTAGGACTTCATTAACCTACATGGAATTTATGCCACATCAGCTCAAAGAAACAGCTTCTTATCTTTCCCCAGTACTTCGCTTTCTGAATACTACACGCTGCCTTGTCCGATCCGAGCGGCTTCACACCCGGAGAGAGAGTTTTTACATTATGTTTTATTTGTCTTTTTTTTTTTTTTTCTCCAACGAGAGTAGGGGAAAAAAAAAACTAACAAAAAAAAAACATTCCCACAAGAATTTCATTATCATTTTATGAGGCAAAAGAGAGAGATTTATTTAATGAGTGTCGCAGAAACCAGCGGCAGACGTGTCATTTTTTATTGTTTTTTTTTAAGTGGAAGATGCTGAAGACGACATCTCAGCGTACCTTTGTCATTCTGAACAAAAGATTCTCAAACTTTTCTGACGCTCTGTTGGTTTTCACACTTTATACTGAAAATGATCAGAAGTAGGACAGTCATCATATTTGTCTAATTGTGCTTTGGACGTTTTTTTTTTTTTTTTTGGTTATTTATCCATGTATGTGGCAGAAAGTAAAATGGCAACTTTGTCATCCAAAAGTAATTGGTATTGATCACCGATAGTACTGAGGGTCAATTTTGCCAGATTTATAGAAGGAAGGTTCCAGGAAAATGAATTTCTGCATTGCAGCTGCACCCAGGAGCTTAAATTATTGCATTATAAACATAAAAAAAAGCTAATTATAATAAAAGAATGTGACTTGTGTTTTAAATGTTTGGAGTTCAGATTCACCAATGAAAAAAACTTTTTTTTTTGTTGAACCCGTTTGAAACAAACGGTCCCATATATTGGGCTCTGTACTTTTTTAATTTTTAACTTTTAATTTTTTTAGTGTTAGGGTTTGAAATGTGCTCCGGCCGGAGTTTGCTCCTCTCTAACGTTGGTTGCCATGCATCAGTCGACTCAGGATCTCTCTGTGAAGTGGCCGGCTACACAGCGCTCCCAGGGGGGGAGGAGGAGGGAGACGGGGTGGGGGGGGGGGGGGGGGGGGGGGGGGGGGGGTGATTATCTCCTGGACTCCTCTTCTCTTTTCGACACAACCCGTGTGCAGCTTGTCACCGGTTCCATCCAGAGGCTTGAGCTTTTGATTAACTACCAGCGCTGGTCAGCACTTTCCGCGCCTCCGTCTCTGACCCTGGAGTTGTGTTTGTCCTTTTTCCTCTGTTCAAAGAGTGATTGCTTCTGGGGGTTCAAAATCATCTGAAGAGCCCAGAAAAAAAAAAATCCCGGTGGCCAATACTCCTCCTCTGACTCCGTCTCGTTACAGCCGCTGTCTAACGCTAGAGATGGCGTTAATGGTGGCGGCAGGGTCACGCTGTGATTGGCTCTTTGAATGCCACAGAAAGTACTGCGGAGAAATGGAGTTCCTGGATTAATACTCGATATCTGACATTAAGTGTATAGTGGGGTATAATTGCCTTTTCTTATGGAGCACTTTGGACGTGGACTTTTATTTCTGGCCACTTGTTGAATGATTGAACCCTGGCACAAGCCGAAAGTCGTCCTTTTTTCACTCCAGAATGAACACATCTATTATTATTTGATTTTAAAGTTAGGGGAAGCTACAATTTGACGTATTTTTTTTTGACTATTTTGGTTTCGTTTCATCTCGTTATTAAAACTGCAGTGTTTCATTTGATTGAAAAAAACTCCACTTACCCAATAATTAACATATTAATCTAAAATTGTGCCTATAAATTGGTCCATTTTTCCATCTCCGTGTTTCTTTAGCCGCCACTGTGTTCTGACGTCACGTCTCCCGCTGGAAGCCATATGGTGGATTATATTGGGAATTTGACCCTACGAGCAACCTGTTTAATAAATATTGATTCGTGGAGCTTTTAAAAGAAAAAAAACGGCCTCTGTGAACATCTGTAGTTTTAACCCTTGACTCGCCTGCTGTTCGTCTGCTGTCTGCTCGGGGGGTTAAGTGGGCTGAGTCACATCCTCTGTGTCGGGGACATAAATGCATCTTAAACAACAAAATGGAAGAAATGGCTTTGATATAACACAAAGATGATTATCATATTATCAGATGCTCACATGTCTGGAATGAGAATATTGTTTACCCGACGACAGGTTGATTTTGTGGATCGGGGGTAGGCAGCAGATAAATAGACAAGTCTCCCTGCCGCGGCGCTCACCCTGTCGCCAGCCATCACACAAGCCATAAACAAAACCTAATTAGAGATGTGGAAGAAGAAAAAAAACAACAACAACCCAGCGATGGACTGAGGGGGAACGGGGATTGATGGAGCGGGCGGATCCGGCTCCTATAGGACGGCCCGCTGGGCTTCGGAGACGGCGCAGATGTGACAGTGTCTGGACTGCTTCTGGAATAGGATATAATTCCGATGAATTAATAATACTGGAGAAGATGTCATAAATAATGAGTAGAGTGAGGGCTGGTTGGTGATGGAAGTGGGGCTGTGCCGAGTTGTGAACCCCCCCACACACACAAGCACACACACAAAAACACACACCCCTCCCACACGGGACCGTCCCGTCCCCCGACTGCTGGTAGCAGGAGGCACGGCGCCAGCCCGACATGCAACGTGATCCCAGAAGTCCCTCAGCAGACAGGGTGAAGTAACGGGAATCCCTGGAGTGGAGCTAAGGAGGATGCTGTTGTTTAGGGGTGTGTGTGTGTGTGTGTGTGTGTGTGTGTGTGTGTGTGTATTGTGGCTTGCGTTGCGTGTTGGGGGAGGCTATGTCTTCTGCTCAGTTTCACCTGAGACCATGAGGCAGCTTGGCAGATTTGTGCCAAAGGGAGGCTGGAGGTGATACTGAGCCAAGAGGACAGAAAACAACGCAAACAAAAGTAACACACACAAACACACACACACACACACACACACAGATCTGTACGTACACAATGTACATGTATCACACAACACTGTGCTGCATTCATCATTTTTTGGTCAGTGGGGAGCATGAAACCATGAAAACAAGCTGACACACACACACACAAACGCGCGCACACACACACGCCAAGGTACACACACCTTAGATGTCATCACCGTTTCAAGAAGCGAGCGATCATTTCCGTCCCGCACATCCCGCTGACACACAGCAATGTCATCAAGCTTTTGAAGTCTGAACTGAAAAATCTTCTCTGGTTCCTCAGCTGATTCTGAAAGACCAGCGAGTCCCGAGTGAGGTTTTCTGCAAAAACTATACACTTGTTTGTTTTTTTTTTGAAAAGGCATGCTCAGCTCAGACTTTGTGTTTGAAGGTGACGGGAAGTTGTCGGAGCGCACAAAAAAATAACAATGTTTATTCCGAGAACATTTCTTTCAAAATCCCGTTTCTTTTCTGTTTTTAAAGATTTGATTCAATGTTGGCGGTTCTCACCGTAGGAGGGTGGAGAGCTGAAAAAGTCTGCGTCTATTTAAACTGTACAAATATGTCAAAATGGAAAGTATGTATCCAATTCTTTATAAATATCGAGTTTCTGACTTTTTTTCTGTCTTTCATTTCCACCTGGCTTCATACCTTCCTCCCCTCTCTCTCTCTCTCTCTCCCCCCTCTCCCCCCCCCCTCCCTCCCTCTCTCTCGCTCTCTCTCTCTCCTGGTACCTTATGGTTCCCTCTGGCCGTGGTCCGTCATGGTTTCTCCACGCTTCATTTTCTTCATTAGAGCTTCTGAGCTTCTCACACAATAGACTCCCACTATCAGGGTGCCCATGCAGCTCTGGGTGGAATGGGGGACAGTTTGGTAAAAAAAAAAAAAAA
>JAFBJU010000950.1:298014-327751 GCA_016785305.1 Colistium nudipinnis | reverse complement strand
CCTCCCCTCCCCCCCCCCCCCCCCCCCCCCTCCCCCCCCCCCCCCCCCCCCCCTCCCCCCCCCCCCCCCCCCCCCCCCCCCCCCTCCCCTCTCTCTCTCTCTCTCTCCCCCCTCTCCCCTCCCTCTCTCTCCCTCTCTCTCTCTCTCTCTCTCTCCTGGTACCTTATGGTTCCCTCTGGCCGTGGTCCGTCATGGTTTCTCCACGCTTCATTTTCCTGGTACCTTATGGTTCCCTCTGGCCGTGGTCCGTCATGGTTTCTCCACGCTTCATTTTCTTCATTAGAGCTTCTGAGCTTCTCACACAATAGAGTCCCACTATCAGGGTGCCCATGCAGCTCTGGGTGGAATGGGGGACAGTTTGGTAAAAAAAAAAAAAATAATAAAAATCGCCCAATTCACCTTCACACTGTTGAAAGGTGCATTTGGTGGAAAACAAGAGGCATGTTGTTCGGTGAATGAAGCAATCCTGGGTTTTGTTTTTCTCATGAGAAGAAAGGGGTATATATATATATCGGTGGAGGCTCTACTGGCCGCGAGGCAACACAACTTCTCACAATCGATTTGCTCCGGAGGCAAGAGCGTGTTGATGTAGAGTTTGGTGAAACATCAGGAATTGGAAGAAAAGGCAGGATTGTTTTTTTTTTTTTTTAGCATTGGCCTTGTTTCTGCCTCTGACGGTGAACGTGCACAATCCTGCATGTTGGGATTCCCTGGAAAAAAAAAGAAGGCAATGCAATACTCATGTGCATTCATAGCGCTGATTTCCTTATGATGCGCAACAGTGTTTTCCCCACACTTGATAAGAATGCGTGTGGCGCACATCCCCCTGGTGTTCATGATCTGGAGATAGCTGAAAACAGAACGTATATAGTAAAAATAACACAACCCGCTCAGATTCCTCTTTGTGTTGCTCCATAACAGACGCACAATTATGCCAGTGACAAGCGGTGCGTTTTATGAGTCACAGCAGAGAACATTTATTACATCAATTGAGGATAATATTATAATACATCCCGCTATACAGGGGCACATTCACGCATGTTTGCGAAGACCAGATCAGCCATTTCATAAAGCCTCCTCTCATAAAAACCTGAATATTAAATTATTATAAAATCACACATTCATTTGCCTTTGTGAACAAAATTTGTTTTTTAAAAGGACTCTCAAACTGAGTTTTTAAAAACCCAATCAACACTTTCCTCTTTTTTTTTTTATTTGCTCATTGCATATTACGGCCCTCTTGTCGCTCAGTATTCTTATGAGTATTTTCATGGCTGTTTTTCCCTTTTTTTTTTTTTTTTTTTATGACCCGAGGTGTACGGCTTAGCCAGGTATTTGGGGATTCTCTTGGCAGATGTGCTCGCACAATAGTCCTCATTATCTCCAGCTTAAAAAAAAAAAAAAAAAAAGTATAATTTCACCTCTCCGTGCTCTCCATGTAAACACAATGCAAAGCAGCAGTTATTTACTTTAACATCGGGTGGAACAAACTCTTTCGTAACGTTAACTCGTTCAGGGCCTCAGACAATGCCTCGTGTGTATTGTCACTCCAGCTTTGAGTGATTACTTGTTCTCCCGACATCTCCTTGTCTTTTTTTTTTTTTTTTTTGGAGCACAAGCAAACTATAGAATATTCTGTATTAGCTGGTGACAGTCCACTGCATCCAAAAGGGAATAGCTGTCACACCACTTTCCCATTAAAATTGCGTTTAGAGAAAAAAGCCAGACTTCCCCGAGAAAAGAAAAAAAAATGCATGAGAGCACATGCGGCTCCATTTTCATAAGAGTGGAGAGAAAGTATTGAATTGCTGCCAACATCAACCTGCCCCCCCCCCCCCCCCCCCCCCCCCCCCCCCAAAAAAAAAGAAAAGATCCTTCTTATTTTCCCCACATTGTTGAATTGGCTTCAAGCTGCTACATTTGCATCACTGTCCAGCCACGCATTTGTGTGCGGTTATATATCTTTTTTTTTTTCTTCTTCCTTTTCCTGGTCACTCATTCCAACTTGACCTGACCAAACTGAGTCTGGTGGGAAAGCAGGCTTAAAAATGGAACTCGGACACCCGAACGAGGCACACCATGTACAGGGGTCAGGCCAGTGTTGTTGCTGCAGGAACCTCTATGAGCACACGCAGCTGGTAGTTAAAAAAATATCACTTAGTGGAAATGCGCCTGCTCCGTTCGCACAACTGTCAGGAGTGGTAACGGGAGAGCAGCCTTCCAGTAGGTGGTCCCTGCCATAGGATTACGGGAATGTGGGAACGTGGAGTGGATGGGGGGGGGGGGGGGGGGGGGGGGGGGGGTGAATATGTCGGTTGTAGTGGCAGGAGTTCAATTTCACTGTGAAATGTGTTGTGCGTATATTTGTGTTGTCGGGTAAAGCCAAACAAACCCCGCACCGTGTGCCCCTGTGCGGTCCACAGCTCCGGCCGGGGTTTTCAGTTTTCCGAGCCTTCTCGCACAGCCTTGAACCTTTGAGCCTTCTTTCGACAATAACACGGCGCAATACTGCAAAACACGCGGTGGCCACACAAAATGGGTCTTTCACCAGACACTCACACAAACACGCAGATTACTTTGGGTGGTGTTATGCCCAGTCATTTCAAATGAATGTGCGCGATGCTGCCAGTAAGCCGGCGCAGCAGTTTAATTTCAATACAACAGAAGGGTGACGAATTTTAGATCTAAGCCATCATTGTAAATCAAAACGAGAGGAAGATGAAATTGGGGGGCGGGGGACAAGCCACACACACACACACACACACACGAGATATTGTTGCGTTGCGTCTTCGCTGGGCCAGGAGGTGTGTGACACAGTCTGAGTGGACACGCTTTACAGTTGTGGTGCTGAGAGACAAATGGCACCAAGTGTGTGTGTGTTGAGTTGGCTTTTTATGTATTTTTGGCTCTTTTGTAGTCAGAAAACTTCTGCATTCATTAGTCGTGCGTTGGAGGCTTGGGAGTCGACCTCCCGCAGACACATCTGCATTTCAAGAAGCACACAGTCAAAAAGGCCTGCTGCACACTGACTCCTCCTCCTCGTCAGTCGCGCCAACATGTTTTCTTGGGATCAGCCGTCGTGGTTTTTCATGCACAAATTGAAACGCCGCCGTCGCCTCCCCCGGTGGAATTGGTGCGGTGGTTATTAATGGCTGTGGTCCTGGAGGGGTCCGATGCAGCATACTGCATCATAACATAGTTTTGGAAACTACCTGGAAGTCGAAAAAATCCTGAAATACAGCGTGAAAATGGGGAACACTGTTCCCCCATGTGTCGTCCTACGTTGTGGAAAAAAAAAGCAAAATCGATTTCTTCCTTTGTTTGTATGACTCCCATGACTAGGTTTATTAGCGGTTGGTAGAGAGCAGATATCTTCTCCAATTGAATTGAGCGTTTACTATAAACACGGAACATGAGTGAGCCGGATGAATGGGAGCCAGTGTCCCTGTGTGTGGAGGAGCCTGCACTGCGGCAGCGTCTTGGGGGGGATGAATGGATGTTTTTCCACATCTGCTCATCAACATAATTCAACATGTCTATTCCCGGAAACATGGCCATGGCTAGAATTCAATTAGATTTTAATTATGACTTGCATTCACTTGTCGGGCGGAGGCTCTGAGAAATGACACACAGATTTGCTCATTGTTATTCACCCAATGGGTTAAAATACTCTATTCTGTATATCTGCATATATATATATACAGCTATAATGCTGCTATTTTAATTAACACTCATTTTTACAGCCATGTAGAGTATGGCATAGGATTATACATATGGCATAATTAGAGACGGGTGTACATCTGCTGACTTGAAATCTCAGAATGGTTGCCTCAGCAGACAATCAAGCAGACGTACAGGCATCTTCATTTTAATTTCAGGGGTCTTGGAACTTCAGGCATAAGTATTTGCCTTTTTTTTTTTTTTTTTTTTTTAAATAAACCAATATTAAATTCTGGTTAGCCTCAGCGCTTGATTTGGATTTAACGAGGGCCAAATATTCTTCCTGGACTCTCTGCACCAGAATTCACTTTTTGACCATTTGCGTGACAGGGCTGGAAAGGAATCTAATGAGTCACGAAGAAGTGAGACTCCATCTTGGATAAATCATGGAAGAGCCGGCATAAAATGTGGCGGTCAGCTAAGGTTAGCCCGGAATCACAGATATAATAATAAGGGGTCCATCTCTAGAATGTTCCATGACTCACCGCTCTGGTATTCTGTGGGTGAGGGATCCTCCTCTCCCCAGAGAAACCCTGACTATTCCATCTATGATACAGTGAGGTGGCCAAGGCCATAATCAAGAGCCACTACCTTCACACACACACACACACAGCAGTGATTGATGGAAACGTCCGGCTCTGTGTCATGGCATACAGCCCGGGGCAAGGACTCCTGCGGGAGGCATCGAGGGGAGGAAGGGGGCCGGTGGGGAGGGGGCATGAACGTCGTCCATGTCGCTGCAAATCAAACTTTACAAGATATATCACAGAAAAAGTTGACACCACCAAGCCAAGGCTGTAATCACCAGGGGACAGCAAACCTTTACCAAGTCAACAGGAAGGGGGGCGGGGCTTAAAGTTCTGGAGTGACAGTCCTGCAAACTTCAAAACAAAGTTCTGGCACCCCTAGCAAAGGGATTTTTTATCCAGTACTGTACCCGTATTCCAAGTGGAGGCGTATGTGGGTGACTATTTAGATGTAACGCACATCATTTATACATCATCTGTTCAGAAGCACATTTTGGAAATTGAATTGAAACACAGAGTATGATGGCAATGTTGGATTTCTGCCTTGTTGACCCACTTTCACAGCTCCTCTTGTGCACAAACACTCCAGCGTCAAAATCAAATATTCACCGAGGTCGCGTTCCCCCGACGGGTTTCATGCGAATCGCATCTGCAAAACTTTGATTACGCACGAGTCACACTCTGCACGTGTGGCCCGCGGGGACCCGGGGGGCGTCTGAACGGTGTGTTCCCTGACCTCCACGGCGAGGTCACCTGAGAGCCCACACAGATGATGGCGGCAGCAGCTGAACCGACGCCATAAGGACCCTAAATTGGAATTATTCTCGGCTTCTTTTTAATTTCTCACAACATTCCTTATAATCTTGAATTTACTACTGCGTTAAAAAAAAAAAAATCTATTTGTCCAACAGCCTGTCAGTTTTTGTTTTGCTCTTCATTTTATGGCTGTCATAGTCATTTTTATGGTCTGTTGGTTTGATGATATGCCGTGTTTCTTCTCGCAAAGTGACAGAGTACAGAGGGAGAGCTGGCTGCGTAATGACTTTATTAAAGGCAGTTACTAAAAACAGTGTAATGGCTACACAGACACGCTCTCGGGGGAGGGGGGTCCGCCTAAAAGTACCCCATTCAAGGTTCATTTCATCTCGTACCTTCACGCCAAGCCTTTTCAGGAACATCAATCGTTTTACGGCTTTGTTTATAGTTGGAAAATAATAAAATAACACATGCACAACTCCCTCGGGTTGGTCTGCAGTTCATTTGGCTGCTGATAGCCCGGCGGAGATCAATAGAGAGGAAACGGATGTACCCGTACGCCGTGGTAAGTTATCACGGTTGAATTTTTGCTTGGTCAACTTCAGAGCACGTGATCTCCAGAGAGAAGGATTACAGGACCACTAAGCTCCAGATTTTTGTCTTCTTCTTCCCATCTTCCCTGGCTCTAATTAATCAGGGCAGGGTTCTACCAAGGGGCTTATAGCTGGCCCCTTGTCAATTTGCAGGAATCAGCAGGCTCAGACAGGCCTGGACAGCGCCAGGCCACTTGCAGGCCGCAGATAGCAGCCCTTTAATGCGAAAAGCTTTTTCGCAAGCCGACAAACTGCTGAGCAAACAATATACCAGCAATAAAGAATTGAATATGCAAGGGGAATATGTAGTAATCTGCGCCTCTAAATGCATTTAATGAGAGCTATAATAATGAGGCATTGTTGTGCTGTGTGCCAGCGTGGGTTTTGCGGGGGAAGGTCATTTACAGGCGTAGTCAATGCACCGTGTTCAATTAGCAATGAACTGCACTGATTGTGGATGGGGAGTCCAAATTTTCCCGGGCGAGGCCCGAGTTGGATCTTTAAGACGCAGATCTGAATTAGTGTCTCGGTCATGGTTCGGCTATAATATCCTTCTCTGGACAAATTGGTATAACAGTTCCGCTTCAGCTGTAGGCGATCCCACAATGAGCAGAAACGTTCTCGGCAGGAAAATTCAGACTTTCTCCAACACCTGAAACCAGAGCTGGGAATGTTGGAGTTGACACATTTTGAGCCCCACTGGCCCAGCGGTGGTGTAACTCAATCGATCAATCACTCATTTCAACGACTTTTAGCGGTTTTAGTGCTGATTTATTCCAGCCAAAAGAAATGACACTTTATCCTGTGTGGTTAAAAAAAAAACTTTGTCTTGGCTTCAACGGATTCCAAGTCATTTCAAAATGTCAGTTTTTAATTTAGTCCATGGCCACCTTGTATTATTGTTTTGAGAACACTTGTGGAGCATTGTCAGGTCAAAGAGCACAGTTGTGAGGGTTCATTCTGGTCAGTCGAGGTCACATCTCTTTATTATTGAAGAGCAGTGGGCGACAGACAATAATGTATGTTATATTTATATACATGATGTAATATCTATGATATTTTAAGATGAAATATCCTTTGCAGATTCCGGCACCATGGCTCCTGAGCAACAGGAAGCTACTGAAACGTTTTTTTTTTTTTTTTTTTTTTTTTTAAATCAATGGATACACTTTCTCCTAGAAAACGGTAGATTTTTTTTATTTGAGCTAATGCATCACCTGCGGCTCATTAATTGCCTTCTGCTCCGGTATAAATGACCCAGAGCGTGCAACTGGAAAGACATTTGAGCAGCGTCTGAAGCTGCAGACTGTGATATAGCTCACTGCAAAGGTTGAATCCAGCGGTGCATATTTTCTTTGGCAAACCGCCCCCCCCCCACCCCCCCTCGGGGATTCAGACTTTATTGACAATCCGGTAGTATGTTTCAGATTTACTGGTCTGTGTCCAGACAACTCTTTTTTTATTTACAGTACGTTGGATTGTGGGATCTGAGGGCGGGGGGGCGGGGGGGGGGGGGGGGGGGGGGGGGGGACATCTGTGAGCAATTGAGACCAAAAAGAAAGGAGGACAGGGCCTCATCAGGAGCGCCGCTGACACGAGGGCTTCTCTATCGTGGAGCGCCGCTTCATGTGAGGCGCGTGCTAAGATCTCAAAAAAAACAAAACAAAATGATAATGAGGTTTGACTGCTTTCCAATGACATATTTACAGATTTCTTATGTCGTGAGTAGAAATATGAGCAGGGTGGTACGTAGTTGGATTCAGCCATTTTCATCTGTAAGAGCTGTCACAGTTATAGTACAAGAATACAAATATTATTATATATATATATAAATACACGCAATTGCAACTGCTGTTTACTACTGTCCAATGTATAATGTATTTATATCACAATGTATTTTAATGCCAGCTCCTAAAAAAAAACATACTGGCTTCATGTTGCGTCTCTACTAATATAACTTGGCCATGGCCCTGTTGTATTGCATCTTTCCTCAGAGGTGGAATCATTGGAAAGTGTTTAGAGACTGGAAGGAGACTCTCAACTGTTTACCAGCCAGATGGAAGAAAAGAAAAAAAGCAAAAAAAAAAAAAGCCAAGGTTGTGATTAAGTCTGCCTATGGGGGAGAAGGTAGGAGATAGGTTAGACAGGATAAGCCACGGGAGCCGCGTGTTGATGTGTACCAGATGGATGGAGAGATTGCGAGAGGCTTAAGGTGGCGTAGAAAAAGATGAAGGGATTAATGCAGCCAATCTTTCTGTCGATAAGTGTTTCCGAAGAGACAACAAAATTTACCTACAGCGTTTTTACAGGAGACACGGGGAGACGCAAGAAATGCACTTCTCAGTTGGCTGGTCTTAGGATTGGGTCTTAGCACACTGACACACAAAACAAAAATATGTAAAAAAAAACTGAAATAAATGGACCAGCTGGAGCGTGAATTCGGGAACACAAACATTAAAGTGGTCCAGATATTGAAAACAAAACTTATCCACCATCAGTTGCCAAGAGATAAGATTATTATTATTATTCATTACATTTATATATATAAAAAAAAAAATCTATTTAAAAAATTGATTTTTTTGTTCTCTCTTTAGAGAGCAAAGAGGCTCAGGGCCACAAAAATAATCCTGGTACCCCCCCCCCCCAAAAAAAAAACTCCCGGTCCACAGATGAAAACCTGGCACCCCCCCCCCCCAAAAAAAAAAACTCCCGGTCCACAGATGTCAGCCATTACAGACTTATTTTCCTTCAACAAAAAGAAAAAGTGGTTGAAGAAGCTGCTGCTGCTGCCTGGGATCATTATGCCAATTGTCAACCAACAACTGGGCCACCTCCATGCGTGACAGCAGAGGCCAGGAGACACTCAGAGGATCAGAGGAGCAGCTGAATGGAACAGCTTTCTCTGGGTGGAATTAAGCAGTTTTCCTTTCAACAGCGTCCAGTGTCACCACCACAAAAAACGACACAACTCCGCCAGTTTGAGCCAACGCTGAAAGACCCCCGATGACACTCATCTCACAGATGAGCCCGTGTTCCGCCTTATCACAACGCCAACACATTTGTGCGGCCGTTGCACCTCAAAATCACCCCCCAAAAAAGGGCATAGCATCTCTTTCTCTGTGATAAAACGGATGAAATGGCTTGACACCTGAAAAAGGTGTAGCAGGGCTAAAACCCGCTAACGGCAGCCATGATTTTGGACTATATCATTATATCATGCAATAGCTTGTGTCTAATACGCAACACATTTCTTACATCGTCTTTCTGGATGGATAGTCTTCAGCTAGGCTTTGGATTGGGATTATTCCAGCAGTTTGCATGCAGACGTTTGTTTGAATACACAAAACTTGCAGCAGTCTAAACCAACCACGACAAAAAAGAAATAAAAACATGGAAAAATGTGCATTTGAATGGCACCAAACGGGTGGTGTGTGACAGTGTTGCCTAAACAAGACAACATTTATAAACAGTCATTTTTGGTTTAAAAATAGACACTAGTTACCACCAGGTTCCGAGACAAACAAGAAAGCAAAAGCACCGTCATTGTTTCCGTTGTACATATTCTACTCGTGAGGTGTAGCAGTGAAACCGGTTGTGTCAGAAAGCCACCGAGTGTGCAACTGTAGAGCGATACGCCATTAAAGGGGACAGCTGTATTGGAAATGATATTAGATTTTGGGGTTTTGGAGACATCAGTCAATGTGTGTGTCCCCCCCCCCACAGGGGATTGTGTGTTTCTTTTGGGTTCGGAGGACTTCTAGAGTCATTTTAAAAAAAAAGGTGGCATTGACGGAGAACATGTGGGTTTTCCGCAAGTGGTCCAGGTCCCTCACGTAGAGCCTCCGCTTTTCTTATTTGGACCGTCTCATGTCCTCGGCTCACAGAAAAATAAAAAAAAAAAGGAAAAAAAAAGGAAAAATGCCCTTTTCATATCCACTATATCTGAAACCCGGTGCTGTTTATTTTCCAAAGTTGTTCATTTCCTGGACATCCTGTAAGGTCCATAAGAAAGCCATTTAAAGAGCCAGCAGACGCAGCAGATTTTCGACGGTGTCGGTTAACATCGAAAAAATATCCCCCAGCTCTGAACTTGCTATTGTTTTCATCTCGCTATGTTTTGAGAGCCTGTCAGATTTATCTTTTTTTTTTTTTTTACCTATTTGAAATACTGGTATATATATTTTTTTTGTTGGAATGTTTTCCATTCTAGTCGCCTGCCGGTTCCCAGAGCCCAAAGACTTGTTTAGTTTAGCACATGATAGCGTCTTGAATATTTAGCCATTTAATGACCTTGATTGCTTGAATCTGTCAGTGGACTCACTCGGCTAATCATTCCAGCATTAAGCCGAGATGCGTCTCATTGATCTTGGGCGTACGTTTCGTTTTTACTGACTACTTTACTACGGTAGACATTTTAGTGCATGATCATGGAAAATGAAAACATTTTAGCCGAAGCTGGTTAGAATCTGTTCGGATGTTTTTCCAATTTAATCTCAGTCGAGTGTTTTTAAAGGATTTTTCATCTCCACCCAGTTTTAGTGCTGGTTTTGTCTGTAAAAAACAACAAAAAAAAAACGACATTGACAATTAAAGAACCTTCTCGGACTCTCACTCGCCGGCTTGATAAATGGCTCCCTTTCTAAGAACCTTCCTATCTGAATCTGTATCTAGACCTTTTGCATGTCCTCATTCAAAAAGATAAGCTCCACCCGTAGCATCTTGAGATCATTTATCGGAAGACATAAGAAGTCATTACCTCCATAAAAGCAGTTAATGATGTTACAATTGAATTCTCTGGCATCCAGGACGAAAAACGGCAGGTGGAGATAGTGGAGGTTTCCCCGATTAGGCATCTGGGCGTCCGGGGTCTAACGAGATTGTCTGGGTATGAGTTGATTATGCTGTCATAATGATAAAAAAAAGAAATAATAATTGCATTTTCCATAATCCCCAGGAGGACTGGAGGTAGGAGGAGTCTGGGGAAGTGATTTTGCTGTGCAAACACACACACACACACACACGTATTGTGTTGGCTTTCCACTCATCCTGCCAGACCAACATGTACCTGTGTGTGTGTGTGTGTGCGTGCGTGTGTGAGCGTGTGTGTGTGTTAGCTCTAAAGGTCAGCCGTTCAGACACGGACCCCGGGAGAGTCTTTTTTGTGAAATATCGGACTCATTGGCTGAAATAAAGTATTATTATTATTATTATTATTATATTTACTTGTGTGACTTTGAAGTTTGATTACGTTTGATTACACCGACCACGTCAACACCTCCTTGGTCTATATTTTGCTACCTCCTCGCCATGCAATTTGAGTTTTCTTTCATGCTGTGTGTTTATTTTATCGGGTGGATGCAAGGATCGCAGCCATTTGTTTGTTTTCAACAACGTTTCCGTGGCCAACTTGGGCCCTTGAGGCATTGTGTACTTTATAATTCTACTGTTAAATTGGAGTGGTAAATAAATGATGCACCAAGGAGGAGGCGAGGCGCACTGTCTTTCAGTGTGTGCCGGTTTTTAACAGCCACTGAGGGAGATGGAGAGGAGCCTGCGTGGTGTGGAATTGGCCGTCTCATTTTAATGTACGCATTTTTTTTTACTCTTTTAAGTCCAACTTCCTCGCTCCACGCCACAGCATATAATACGCCCCTGGAGCGGACGCCAGTCCTCCAGAAGAAATAAAAAGGCAGCTTAAAATGATGTACTGGACATTATACAGTAGGTTCCTCCCTTATGTGCGTTATTCCTGCATGTATCTACACACTGCGAGTAGTTTGATAGCAGGAGACTCACTTCTGAGCTAAAAAAAAATAAAAATAAAACTTGAAAATTGATCTTACAAATGTACCCTCCCTAACTCCACTCAGCCGTTAACACAGAGGGAAACAAATGAATGCATGGTGTATTTACAGCCCTTTACAGTTTATATCCTCTGTTTCTGACTCTTATATGAAATGTAAACCTCGTACAGATTGTAAATGTCGGGGTTGTGACTTATTGGGAGTCGGGATTTTTTTTTGTATCTTTCCTGTTGGGAGTGAAAGTGGTAAACCACAGGACAGCGTCATATTTTCTGTTTGTTGGAATCCACAAAAAGTTTGTCCCAGTGCACGAGTTCATTTCTGACAATATTGGTGGCATATCGGTATTTCTCATTGTTCGTTTTGTTTACTCATTATCATTGTGCTATTTCATTTGAAAAAAAACGCACACACATTTCCCAAAAAAGCCCCGGGAGACGGCGCCTCGTCTCAACTCCACCCAGCGTGGATGTTTGACAAACCGCGGCTCCCCTTCCTGAGTTAGAGCTGCAGGCTCATTAGAGGAACGGTTGACTATGTACACAACTGATTTGATAATGACTTCTACAATTTGACGGGTGGAATTTTTTTCTCTCCCTCTGTGTAGAAAAAAATCCAATTTCAAGTCAATTAGGTTTGACTGGGTGTAAAACATTAATGGAAGAGACGGCGCGGCTTCTTCTTTTACTCCTCCCATGGATGTGTAACCTGCGCATCAGTTGGTCTGGGGTAATCAGCAGGATCTTTATAAATGAGGTATTTAATTGGAATTGTTGTTGTTTGGACAGGGGGATGAGAAGTGAGGTGTTGGAACAGCGTTAAATTGCCGGTCCTGGGCTGTGGACCCAACGTGAGCCAAATGAAGACCAAAATTGGATCCATCTTCCATCAATGTGTGGCTGAAACTCAAGTGCTCCTGAGATCAGACACCCCCCCCCCAAAAAAAAATAAAATAAAAATAATATAAAATATTATAAAAACAAAAAAATAAAAAATATATATTTGGGCGTTAACATTTCTATTCACATTTCGTAACATTTTTAGAAAGACATCGAGGTGTAAATGGGACTTATGTACTTATTTAAACACTACCTGCACTGTCGATTAATCCATAACATTCAAATCTATAAACAAAACAAAAACAGAACAATGGCGAAATGAAATTTCTGGCAACGTTCATGAAAAATAAGAAACAAAAATATATGGATCTGCCCCTTCAACCTCATCGGTGCACCACAATTGAGTGGGCTCTCTCCTCCTCCACCTCTTTTAGATTGATTCCCTTTTTTTTTGGGTGTAATTCTGCTGACACACAATCTCAACAAAAGGGTCACAGATGAAAAACACCACTTTCTTGGCAGAAATAGGTTTCAAAGGTAGTATATGTCAATATCTGTACACTATGTTCGCCTTGTCGACTGAAGCATCCGAAGTGTGTCGGTGGACTTTTGAACAGTTGGGGGGGGGGGGGTTCTGCGTCCCCCCCTGTAAGAGGTTGACCTGCAGCCGTTTGGTACCAAGTCTTTGTGGGGTGGAAGTTTGCGCTCTTAAATCTCCCCCCGGCCACTTCTTAATCCTGTTATCTGTGATCCGTGAGAGTTTTCGGCTTTGGGAGGCTCGGACGCCATCGCGCTCGGCTGGAGCTGTATGCGGCAGACGCGGCGGCGGCCGAGACTCCTGGTCGTCACCAAACAGGAAGCAGGCTCTCGGGGCTCTTTGTTGGCGCAGGAGACGCAGTGGCACTCATCAGGCGAGTGTGTTTTCCTTAACCGCTGATTTATCTGTCAGCCGAGGTGGGCAGCGCTGACTCAGTGCAAACACGCACCCTGGATCCTCTGACAGCAGCTGGCAGCAGCCGGCGTTGACGGGGGCTCGCTGATTGGGGGGGGGCTCCTTATGATAACACCTTATCAGCTCTGATGAATGTGCGGGCACAACAGGAAATAACCGGGCGCATTCATTTGTGCTTTGTCACAATATTTACAGGAAAAAAATCTCACACAAAGCGTATGGCCATACAAACATGGATGCAGTGACAAATCTAAGGTGCCAAAACGCGCCATCTTTATGAATAACTTGATTTTATTCACATGTCCCATATTTAGCATTTTAGTATATATCCTTTGACAGATGTCTTCATGGCTGGTGTTTCGTTCTCATCCGGTTTGCTTGCATAAGGTCATTACCTCCGTACAGTAGTTTTCATTGTTAGTGGTGGAGTATGCCTTGCTCACGCTGGACCGGACAAGTAGACCCATGCACAGGGGAGCTTAAAGTGAAATGATCCATGACAGGAAATGATCCGTGAACGTACCTGGGCTGATATCTGATGTTGGGAGACTTGTCACCGCAGACCAGGCCTCCTATCAAAATGAAAGGGTTGAGCGCCATAGCAGCAATTTCAATAATCACCAGCAGATAAAACATCTTTTTTTTTTCCCTATATGTTATCGGCATCAACCCTGCACAGATCTGACCCAGCCACAAGCCGGTGGCTCAGAACTACGAGGTTGGCGATGGAGAATATACTCTCACGTTATAATATCTGTGGATTTGACAGTGTTTGATGGGAGCCTCTTGGAAATGCTGAATGTGTGGAGTTGATGCAATTTATAAGGGGGGGGGGGGGTGAGGAGGTCTCTCAAAACATATTCTTCTTCTTCTTCTTAAAAAAAACAAAAAAACATCTAGAGATTTATTAATTTGCTCCGACAGACAATCTGGAAACACTCCAGCAGAGTACACACATTATACACACTCTGTCAGCGGTAAACATATATAGAGTGTCAAGGGCCATTTGTCAGGAGGCTCAAACAGCAGCCATCACTCTCCTCCCCTAATGTTTCGTTTGGTTATTTTGTGGAACATCAAAGATAGAAAGAAAAATGGCAAAAAAAATGTTTTCTCCTCCAGAGAAATTGGGGCTGCTTAAAAATAAATCACACCAAAGTAGAAATAAAAATACTTTTGTGTACCCGGATTAAAGCGTTCCAATATGCAAATGTGTTATATGCTTCTTATTATAATCAGTGTTTCCCACAGAATCAGATTCTATTTCTAGCAGCGGCTGAGTGTGAACGGGTGGGGTGTCGAACCTTGTTAGTGTTTGCAATTAATCAGTGTTTGGCAAACACTGATAGTGATAATAATAATATGCTAAAACTAGTAAATTAAAGAGCTGCTTTGAGCCACGGGATGTATGTGCGTTAAAATACCAAGTGTATACATACTAATGCAACGGCCCCGCCTATAAATCCCCTCTTGAAGGCTGTAATGTGAAATTCACTATAGCCATTTGTTTATTTAGCTGCCGGATCATTTTCTCAGGAGGATGTGCTGTTGTGTTCGAGTCCCATTGATTTGAGAATATTGTCAAATGATGTCAGCTGTAAACATTAAATTGGAAGTTATGATGTTTTTTTTAGACTGGGGTGGAAATTTGTCCGTAGTTTTAATATAATCTGGAAATCTTTAAAACATCTTGTAATAACATATAAGTGAGTCAATGAGGTCATTTTTTATACTGATGACCAACCACCGCCTTGCACATCAACATATTCATAATATCTTCTGCAGGTTTCCTAATATTCTCTTTGGAAAAAAAAACAAAAAAGCAACTATGAACATTTCTTACTTCAAATCGTGCACTTTGTGAGTTGCACTTTCGACTGGATAAAAGCTTTGTCATTTTCATAAATTTGAGAGGATGTCGTCGGCGTTTTTTGAATGGCTACTTTGTGTGTCAAAATACATACTTTTTTTTATATAAATGTCTATTTTTGCCACGTGTTAATTCTAAACGCAAGTTTCTGGAGTCTCTGTGCAGTCGGGAGTTGTGGAAAGTCTCTCGTGGAGACGTGCTCTCAGTAATCGCTGACCTTTCAGCATCTCTTCAAAGTTCCTGTTTGGCAGCCTCCTCGCCGTTTGCCCCGCCCCCTTTTTCTTTGAGCTCTGAAGAGGGCTGAGAATGATTAGCACTTAGGAAACTCAAAAGACAGCGACTGGGTTTTTTTTTTTTTTCGATGGAGAAGTTGACCTTGGCCTGTGTTTTCCACTTTCTTTTCATTTGTGCAGAATTGATGTCATTTGCTGGCTATTCCAAAAAAAAAAAAGGGTTTATGAATGAGGAAGTGTTTCACGGTGATTTTGACGGATGAAATGGTGTGGAGAAAAAAAAAAGAAAGCTAATGATCAACTCTGCGTATTTTTTACTTTGTAATGAAGAAGAATAGTATTTTCAAATGAGAACGAAGGGCCGGTTGATTAAATTCCAGGAATGAGGAAGCGTGCAGGAGGAAGGTCGGGTGGAGTCTACTCTTTTTCTTTATGTGCAGTAGGTGCATAATATAAATGAAACAACTCCTGTGTTTCTGTGTGTGTGGGTGTGTGTGTGTGTGTGTGTGTGTGTTTGTGTGTGGGAATGAGTCGGTTATTTGTGTGCAGTGTTTCAGCATCCGAGCAGCGCTGACCCCTGACCGGCACAGAGGAGGCGGAGCAGATGTGTGCGTTTAATTCCACGTATGAGGTCCCAGATTATAGCGCGACCTCGAGTTTGTAAAAGGTTTTGATGTAACCTGAGACAAGCGTGTTAATCCTTTAAGCTCACTCAAATTAAAACATTGCAAACAATACCACGCCCCAGCTCCGGGTGGATTAAAAACCCGCGACAACACGCCCAAGTTGTACTCAAAGAAAGTTAGGAGTGTTTATGGAGAGTTGTCGTCACAAAGATAATGTCGCACAACTTTTGAAGGTGCTTTAATTGGGAATGAGATAAGGGTTCAAAGAACCAAGAGTTTGGGTTTTTTTTTTATCCAAACAAAGGTCTTTGGGGCCATTTTAAGCCCCCTGGATTGGACTCGTTTTTTTTTTTTCGGATAGCCTTCATCATTAATGCAAAAACACGATCACCAGTCCACTCTCGCTCTGTGACTTTATCTAAAGGTCAGCAGAAAATTGGTGTTTGGAAAGCTCTGCCGCTCAGACTTTTTTCTAGCTTAATTGACCTTGCATTTGGACGTTTTATTTTTTTATTTCTTCATCTGTGACTTTTGGCTCCTTTTTAAAAAGTTGTGTTCAATGTCGCTAATTGCTATTTTTCTCTCTTTCCCTCTCTCTCCCTTATCTTCTCCCTTTGGATCACTTGGTGGCTTCTTCTCGTCTTTTCTCCAATAGGTGAGTTATCCCATTTTTTTTTACTTTAGCAAGGCAGAAAAGCTTTGTGTTAAAAACAAAGGGCTAAAACAAAGCCAAGGTGACTCTGTCTTCTTAAAAAATAATAGAAAGCCATTATTATTTATAAGGCTGCTCCTAAAGGCCAATTTACCTTTGTTCCGGTGAGTCCGGTCCAGATAATGACAGCGGTTGATCTGTCCATCAAAGACTTTGGACCGATGCCACATTCCTCTATGAGGTATCCAGAGAGCTCAGGGCCAGACTCCTATTAACTCTGGTCCTCTGAAGATGAACTCTGATAAGTCTGGTCACCCCCATCTTTGGCCAAAAAAAATAAGAAAATCTAACGAGCAAATTTCCATGAAATGAAACGAGGCACTTTTTGGCCTCTAAATGGATTTGAGCTGTATTTACTAGAAGTCTCTGAATGAGCTCCTCATTGGGAGTAATCACATCTCACACGCACACACACAATTGTTTGACACCTTGTTTATTGGATTCTGGTCGTTCCATGGGTTGTTCCTGTAGGTGAAGTTTTGCCCCTCAGATTGAAAAAGGTGACGTCCTCTCATGTTTATTCACAACCGGTCTGTGGTGTCACCCATCCCTCCTGTCAGGCTCCGTATGAATGATTTGTGTTAGAAAAAAAAGAATAAAAAACTGGCATTTGAACTTGAAATACCTTTTTTTTTTGTTTTACCACTGAAACAGCTACATTCTTTCTCCTGAAATATCTTTGGCAGTGCAAATGTTAAGTGTATCAAGTTTTTCCAGCAGAAAGAAAAAAAAAAGGGGTTGAGAGCAGGGGCCAGGTGCCAGCAAATGGCAATCACGTCCGAGCATGGGGGAGTAAATAATGCTGAAATAAAACTGTCAGTGTTTCTGCCACGGCTGGCTGTGCGCTGCGAACATGACAGCTCGTGTCGGATATAGGACATGACTGTAATGACTTTCGTGTGATAATGTTGCAGATAATAAAGCACGTTAGTAGGACGCGCACACACACACACACACACACACTGGTACACAGCCCACTTACAGTCGCAGTCTCACCTTCCAAGGACCTCATAAATTTTACAAGCTTCCCCCAGTTTTGTTTTCATCTCAAATTTTCGAAATCTGGTTGCGATTAAGCCGCTCAGCGAGCGACTCCCTGGCTGGCCGCCAAAAAAAATCCCCTTCGCCGCACGGGTCCCTCCTTAAACGCTCCCGTCTGCTCCCGGCCGCCCCGCCACTGTGCATTTATTCAAAAGAGAGAGAGAGAGAGAGACGGGGGGGGGGGGGTTATCCCGCCAAAAAGAAAAAAACCCAGCGTCTGTCGCGGGGTCCTCTCCGTAGGGAGTATCCAGTGTCGACCTTCAGCTCCACGAGGTGATCCGTGATGGAGCGCCAAGGTTTCATCTCCAGATTTATCATGGTGATGCTGTGGACCACATCAAGGATGTTTTTAAACTGGCCTCCAGCGCAGAGTTTGGGAATATGGAAAAACTTAAGGGACCGTAGTAGTGATTTATTTATTTGGCCCCTTTAAAGTAGTACATTTATTCTCTCTTCTCTCTCTCTTAGTGTACTTTCATTTCTTCGGCATATCAGGTTGAAGTTAGTAAAATCTCATTTCTCTGGCATTATCTCTGGTATGATGAGGCTAATTAGAAATAACGAGGAGGAGCAGGAGTTGAATTTCTCTTCACCTTTGAGAGTCCATCAGCCTGAAAAAGATAAAATATTTGTTATCTCCCAGCAGCGACTGCAATAAATGTTTCCATTAGCAGCCCCCGAGTTTCTCGTTCCATTATGGGCCCGGATAATTCTGGGCTCATGAAAATACCCGGCCCCCCCGAAAATGGGAAGCGTTATTGATTACACCCATCATTTCATCAAGGCAACAAAAAATACGTGTAATACATTATTGAACAGGGCTGCGAGGTGGGGAAAAAAAAAAGTGAAAATGGTCAACAATGCTCTTGAAAAACTGTTCACAGCTGTTGAATATGAATGCACTTTGCTGTATTACTAGTGGTAATATATACCAAAAAATATAGGAATGCATTCATGAAGATGGGATTTAGTGGAAGGCAGAGATCATAGAGACAGATAGGTCAAACGCCAAATTTAGAAATGCCCTTTAAAAGGCGTCAATGCTATTTTCCCCAGTTTATATTTCCTTTTAAAATGTAGATTAACTGGATTTCTGGCCCCCATTGATTCCATTGCTGTCACAAACCTTTACAGACGTGGGAGCTGCAAAGGTGAGATGGTTCAACTGTTTTCACAGCTCATGTCAATGTACCTCTCAGCTCTGCACATGCAACTTCATTTGAATCCTGCAGTGTTTTATTAGATTTTTTTAATGTACGCAGCCAAAGAGAGAGAGGAGAGATAAATCCATCTCTGCACCCTCTTATGTTTCTAATTAAGTTTTTTTTTTCTTTTTTTTTCTTGAAACATTTGGCAGCCTCCCTGAGTGAGTGATGTGCACAGGCAAGCTCGCAAATGCACTTCTCATTGAATAGCGATCACATGGCTGCGCGCTGTTAATCCCCGCGCAGGATGGACAGCTTCCTTTCACCTACGCATCACGTTGTTGTTGTCGTGCGCCTGTGAGTTTCGGGGGTAGGCTGGCAGACGGGGTAATTGCAGCGGAGAGTCTTGGAGAACACTTTACAGCATCAAAACAGCTTGGCATTTTCCCCTTTTATGTTCGGAGAAATATGACAAATGTGTTATTTATAAAAGCTCTGATGGGTGACCTACACCAAAAAAGGGTTGGGTCGATGTCATCGTCAAAGAACTTCATACTTTTACTAGTGATTGGAAATATTACAAAATCTCAGCCCAATATTCCAATGACTGGGAAATCCAGATACACAAATGACTCCTAACACAACTGTGAAAAAGTTTCGGGTGAACGCAAGAGGATGGCTGCCAATTCTCCGATTATAGGCATAGCCATTGAACGGGTCGCCATGAAAACGATATAAAAAAAAATATGGAGAAAGTAGAGAAACACAAAAAGGGGCTGCGTTCCAACATTCATCTTGTTTAAAATCATATAAACGGCGTACAAAGTGGTTTCCAGTCATTTGAAACTCTCCTCATGCTTTATACACTCCCCATTACGGTTAATGGTGGATGTTGTGGTTTACGATGTATGAGAAACTGGAGTGGGCTGCTGACAGCAGTGCAGTAATGGCCCCTCCATATTTAGAAAGCATTGCACATTGAACGCCGACGTTGTTATCGTGTCATTTCTGGTGTGTGGTCCAATTTCAATCCAGTTACACTGGCACTTTTGACTTTAAACCTCTTTTTCTGGAAGTCTGTGCACATTTTTTTCCACGCGTCCCAGTGATGTGGCCACGTCCACCTACGTCTGAGGTTGGGGGGGAGCACTGGCTTTTAAAGGTGGAAACCTGAGGTGTCAGGTGGGCGGGGCCTGGCAGCCGGGAGGCGCTAGCTCTAATCAGCTGTGGTCACGCTGCGGTGATTGAGCCCCGGCCGGAAAGTAAGTGAGCGAGGAGGAGAACGAGGAGGAGGAGGAGAATGTTTATTTCTCATTCCACAGACCCACCGTGAAGCTCTGATGGGCCCACCCTGCTATTTTTATTTATTTTTTGCACAGGCTCGCCCTATTGGACAGCTGTGAAGGATTGCATCGGCAGCTTGTGGCGCATGGCATTCCTCTCCATCTGTTGCCCCCGCGTCTTTTCCCGCCAATGTCGCCCCCCTGCCCCGCCCCCTCCTCTCGTAGCTTTGGTAATAATAACTCCACTGCCCCAAAGACATCCAGACCATTTCCAAGTCCCTCCCGCAGGGCTGGCACACCCATCCCCAGCTGTTGGTCCAAAACAAACACACATGCCACAATGTTGTGGACATTCCAACAGGCCTGACATTTTCTACAATGGACGCCACTTTTTCAAATTTGACCACACTCATACTCATTCTGCCCCCCCCCCCCCCCCCCCCCCCCAAAAAAAAAAAAAATGTAATCAAAAAAAAAGAACATGGGCTGCTGCCCTCTAAATTGCCCCCTTGAAAACCAGCCACAATTACAACCTTCAGAGTGTGTCTGAGGGAGGAGAGTCTCGGAGATGAAATGTGAAGGGCTTTTATCTTATTAAAGAACATGTCATTACACATGCAGGACCACGCATTCAAGATATACGATATATTAAAAAAAAAATGAAATCCTTATCCATGACAGCACAGGAGTGGTCATCTCTCCTCATTTGACAGGTTTTATGGTGAGGGGAAAAAAAACTGGTTCCAAGTTCTCACAGATGGTGTAAACATAATTACACAATATAAACAAAAGTACTGAATATTTTCTGCTCCGTGCTTTTTATCACTTTATGGTTTTTTCACTCGTTTCATTTTTAGTCACCAGTGCAGGCTTGTCCCCAGACAGCTGTTTATGCTCCAGACATGTCAAATTGGACTTGGTCTGTTTCTTCCCTAATAAATTACAGCTCAGCTCAAGTCTTTGTGTCTCGGGTGTGTGTGCGTGTGTGTGTGTGCGTCTCATCGTAATGACTGAAGTTTATAGTCTGACCCGTGCGCAGTTCACGCAGGACACTGGCCTCCACTGTAACAAGGACTCTTGTCTTTTATAATTGTGAGTCGTGCCAAGTCCATTTGTGTGTTTACAGTGGAATGAATATATAATATTAGATGTTAAGGTTGTGGCCTTAATGTACTATATTTACCGACAATAGCTTCCATGAGGGGAAACCTCTCGTTTGAAGTTCACATTAGGAACATTTTCTAAATATTATGTTATAAATGTTGGATAATGCGCAAGGTTGTCTTTATAAATAAGCTATGCTAAAATAAGTTTTTTTTTTGGAGAGCGCACTTATTATTATTATTATTATTATTATTATTATTATTATTATTATTATTATTATTATTATTATTATTATTATTATTATTATTATTATTATTATTATTATTATTATTATTATTATTATTATTATTATTATTATTATTATTATTATTATTATTATTATTATTATTATTATTATTATTATTATTATTATTATTATTATTATTATTATTATTATTATTATTATTATTATTATTATTATTATTATTATTATTATTATTATTATCAGTGCTGCCTGACGTCAGAAGGAGCTTCAGGAGAGGAGAAAGCTGGAGCTGTGAGCGTGTGTCGCAGCTCACGTCTCACCACTTTCCTCCGAGCGTGGGCGCACGCTTTAATTGCACAGGGGCTAATATCAGTCTAATGGAAAACAGCTGCGGTCTGACAGACAGAAAGCTCAAACTCTGTGGCCGCTTAGTTAGCCGCCAAACGTTCATGTGAGGAAGGAACACGGGGACCTTCCTTCAACGACACAGAAACACACTAAATATTAATATGCCAAAAATAAATCACAGCCAGTGTCTGAGTAACTAAAAAAGTGTTCCCCCTTGTCACCAGATGCTCTCCAGAAATGTTCCCTCCATTTTATTTCCTTTCTTTTGATTTTAATCGTTGCACTGTTGTGTCCCATTTGGCTAACTTTATTTCCCGTTCCGCTTTCTGCATTTTTAAATATACTCTCCCTCTTTTCTCTCTCTCTCTCTCTCTCTCTGCCTAACATTGGAAAGGAGCTTTTTTTTATTATTATCTAGAAATAGATCGCAATAACTTGTTGGGATGACTTACCCTAAAGTTTAAGTTCTACTTGGCCAGGATACTATAACGCCACTGACCGTAGCATCAATTTAGCAAAAAAAAGGTACTCTCCCAATATCTTTAATGGTTTTGTGTGTCAAAACGTGTCATCTCCCACATTTGTACGATTACATGCACCATCTTCTCTGCTTAGTTTGATAGGAGGTTAAAGGTTTTTTTTTTTTTACTTTGCCAGCTATAAAATCGTCTTCTGCTACACCCAACAGCAAGTTTTTGCTTTGAAGCTCCGAGATTTTCACATCCTGTTCTGCACATTTTTTTTTTCTGGATATGAAAAAAAAAAAAAAAAGAGAGTACTGTGGGGAATAGCTCCAGTGGAGTAGAAAGTAAAATGATCCGTTTGCTGTGTGCCGTGAGGATGGCAGCCATATGGACGGTTAGAAATCAATGTGTTCCGAGAAGCTGCCATCTTGAGCCTGCACCTCAGAGAGTGATGGGAGGGCGGGGGGGGGGGGGGGGGGGCCCCCCCCCCCCCACCCCCGGGGGGGGGGGGGGGGGGGGGGGGGGGGGGGGGGGGGGGTCCCACCCACCCACATCCATCACAGGAGGACCAGTGTCTGCATATAATCAGATCTCTGCTCCACCAAAACCTGATTAAAGGCCGGACTCGTGGAGTTTTTACTAGCTTTCTGTGCCACTTAACCAGCCTCTCACCACCTGCCCCTGTAAACCTATCCGCCGCCGCTGTAATGCTTATTTATGTGTTTATGGCCTCGGAGCCATTAAGGAAGCTGTAGGTCTCTCTCTCTCTCTCGCCCAACCTCTGCACCACTCCACAATTTGCTATCCCATACGCGGTCATGGCCTGTGGATGAAGAGAGGGGTGTGTATAGCCAAACCAATCTGCAGCTCTGTGTGTGCACACAGGAAAACGCTCTGGCTGAAACTATTATATCATATTATTATATATATATATATATGAAAAAAAACAAAAGAACACAATAACGCTCCGGCTCCGGGTCGCTGCGAAACAGTTTGTGTGAAGAGGTAGTTTGTTTTTGGCGGTGAAGAGCTCAACCTCGTTTAAATGGCGCTGTTTCAAAATAAAGATTGTGTCTTTTTTTTTTTTTGCTATAAAAAAACAGAAATCCTTCTGAAATGTATCAATCCACCTGCGACAGAGTGTCAAAAAAATAAAAATAATGAATGTTTGTCCCAGACATTGAAATTCCCAGATCCCGTCCATTCCTCAGTGGCAACTTTTTGCACTACAGGCTTGGAATTTTGGGGGAAAAAAAGCTCCCCACAAATCCTCTCTGGATTGCTGTGAACATGGCCTAGGGTCCGTTTAACATTTGAAGAGAGCCAACTTTATTTCCCCATTCATAAATTGGGTGCCGTTTGACTGTCGGCTGGCTTTTGGCCATTTGAGCCGTCGCTACTCGACAGTCTGCAGAGCGCATGGATGCCGACGCGAGTGGAATTTCAAAGGAATAAAACGGTATTTAGGCCAATTAATTAAAGTGTCCAGACATTTCAGCGCTATTACAGATAATGGCGTGCATTCAGTTGAAAAAAAAAGAATTAGGATGATAATGTCCGGTGCTGCCGTAAGGACAGATGGCAAGTAATCAAGAGAGAGTGTGTTCAAAAAGAGCCGCTCGCCTTCTTGCAAAAAGGAAATGTGTCTGCCATTGCGTGTGCCACCACAGGAAGTGTCCCTTCCAAGGGCACGATTCGACAGGTTCTCCTCAGAATGGGGATTTTTTAAGCATGGCTCTCTGTCACTGGCTCGCTTGCTCTGGTTGTCCAGGAGATTTTCCCTGCACAGGAAATTGTCTTTGCAGGCGCCCTGGTATCTGCTCTGTTAATTATTTGAATTCCCCAGATTGAGGTTGACAACAAACCATCCACTGCCTTTTTGCTCCGTGGCGGTGCCACACCAGCTTCCTCCTTTTTTTTTTTGCCCATATCTGCGTCGGCCATGAAAATGGAGTCATTCTAAGCTAGGCAGGAGGTGGGAATGATGACCGCGTTCCTTCCATTCAGGTTCCGATTCACAGAGCAGCTGAAAGCTTCTTTTACTCGCATACTGAGAGCTTAAATGCACTTTAAGTTATTTCCACTTCTGAGTGGATGTGTATTCAGGTGTTTGAATCAGAAATTCCTTCATTTGGTATTTTCGTGATGGAATTTTTCTTAAACCGTGGCTTCAGAAGGTCCCACTGGCGATGAGATGTAATGATCGTAAAGCCAAATAATTTTTTTTGTAAAACTATTCATCGTGCCGCTCTGTCCTATTTGTTGTAAAAACTCGACTGCTCCTACAGTGTGGAGAACTCTGCCGGTGTCTGGGCTCCTGACTTTCAAGAATCTTCACAAATTATTGATCTTGACAGTTGAGGAGAAAAAATGGTGGATTCCCTGTAGTGACAGCGGGTCCCTGGGGAGGTTTCATCATGTCAGCACCTGAACTGGCTGGTGGAGGTGTTTGTGTGTAAAAGGTGAAGGAGTTGTTTCAAGCCGGAGAGAGACCTGAAGATACTCAACCTGTCGCAGACTATAAATCAGGCAAGGGGGAAATATATAAATCACAGCTAGATGGGAAACTTTTTCTTTTTCACAATGAAATACAATAGTGTCCAAAAAGTCTGAGAGAAAGTTATTTCATACTCTTGGACCACACGTTTAGTTTTTGTGAGGATATAATGACCTGTTTTTATATAGATATAGATATAGATAGATATAGATATATAAATTCCATATTTCTCCTGCAGCATCAGCATACTATAGAAAAGCATTTAAAGAACCACCAAAATCTCCCTTAACGCTGCACCATTGTTGTTTCCACAGATGAAGATTTTCCCGTATTCAAAGAATTAGGGAATAATGTAGGATTTATATCCTTTCAGCGGATAAATAAATCGTGGGGGCGGCGTATTGGGTCTTTGTATCCAGGATGATTTATGCACATTTTAAAGTTAAATCCATTTATTATGTCGTCGTACAGATGGCGTGCTGCAACATTATCTTCTGAGGTTGATAGAGCTGAGTGGTTAACTGATATTCGTCAGATGAAATTTGATTAAAATGCTAAAACTGTCATGAGGTTTAATACTTCACTTACTATTTGGCTTCACATAGCGCACGACTAGTTTTTGTGTAGCTTGAATTACTTTTTAATGAGCGAAGCCATTATTTCATTTTTTTTATTTATTTTTTTTGTCGCCACCCTGGATTAGTGTCCCACCATCAGTAGTTGTGCGAGCGTGGTAAGAGGGTATTTGTTCGCGGCCCGTTGTGTGGGGAGGGGGGGGGGGGATTAGAAGGTAGTTAAAACTTTCCATCTGTGTGCGGTTAATCTGAAGAATTGTCAACACTAATCCAGGCGCTCGCTTACTGACCATTCAACGTGCTGCTCTGGCTAATTTGAATCGCACACCACAAAAAAAAAAAAAGCCAAAAACCTCTTGAATCTACCACAAAAGAGAAAAATATCAAACTGGCGCACAAAGACATTCTGATTGGCAAAATAAATATCACCGCAAGCGTATTTTTTATTCAAGGATTTAACCGTTTTTTGACAGAGTTTGGGAGCTTTGTTGTATAGCAGAGAGGCTGGAGAGTTTTTTTTTTATACTGGCTGCTGGGTTAGAGTGAAGGATTTTATAAAAAATAAAAAAGCAGTGTGAAGGATTGTTTCACAAATCTACAAAACCGGGCCTCGCAGCCTGGCCAACAATAATATCAGCTATCCGTCACTTCAGGATATTATAAATGACCCTTCCTGAAACAAACGTGCATTTATTTAGCTGCTTTCCATCATCTGCCTGCGCCCCAAGAACTGCTGGATTATTTGGAACTCTTGAAAAATGATTTGAAGTTCCTGTGGTTTCTGTTCACTGGTCAGCGACAGTACACGTCGGTGAGATCACGTTAATGCCCTCGCACTTGAAAGGGAAGGAAGGAAATAAGATCTCTCCTTCCACACTAACGAAGACTAGCAGATGATTTTTTTTTTTTTTCCACCACTTGGCCGGGAGAACAAAGAGGATGGGGAAACCTAAGCCCCGGCTCCCGGTGTGTAGTTTCACATGATAACCACCGACAATGACTCCGGGAGCCCAGAGGAGCGTTAAAACCCCCCCAAAAAATGAGCTGACAATACTCATTTTCACGTGGGCCCAAATTTAGATTGTTATGATTTCAGTCATTTATTTATTTCGCCCGTCCCCCCGGCTTTGAGAAAGCAGTTAATTAAAACCTAACTAGAGGAAAAGAAGGGAAAACTGTTTTTTTTTTGGGCTTCTGGGCCATTTATTTTTAATCCTTTGTTTTAGATACAGGTGACGGTTTTGTTATCTCAAGCATTTCTGAGCCTAATGGGATAAATTGGCTGGGTGCATTATCCACTTTAGTCTGTGAACTGCCTAAGCTGCACGAGCTTAACTCGTGTACATTTAACCATGGAGTAAATGTGAAGCCAATTTATATTTTTTTTAAATACCCACAGCAGCCATTGATCTAGCCTTCGCTATTTACTGTTGTTTACATTTCCCCCGTGCGTGGTGAGGAGCCAAATGAAAAGGCTCTTTAAGTCCATAACAAACAGGATCAGGATGGTGGTGCAGACTGCCTGTGGATAAGAGCCTCGCATAATTGAGTTGGAGCACTAAATCTGAATGTACTGAGGTTTTTAAGAGTCACTCATCTACTGATCACCAACCCCGGCCACCGCACGGCGCTTACATATCATTTACCAATCTAAAATGTGACCTTTTTTTTTTTTTTTCTTATAAAACATGCACCAAAGGCCTGAACCTTAAGCTCACTTTTACACACAGTTCTGCCAAAAAATAAATAAAAATAGATTCTGCACCTTTGGTTCTAGTCTTATTTCATTGTTTTTCCTCCATCAACAGAGAACATAGTGTTCTATATTCTAACCCTCTCACTGATGGGAGGGCTTTTTTTTTTTGAGGCTTACATACTTGGTAACTATTCTCTTTCATGTGTTATTGTTCACTCCTCCGTCCTCATCCAACCGTTGCCCCTCCCACCCGGTACAGAAGGAAGCACGGAAACATGTGTTGCAGAGTAAGGTTACAGTTTCAGGCCTCCACGCATCTTTTTTTTACGCCGCTTATTGAACTTTAGCTTCAGGACGGCACGTCCACTTTAACTTCATTGACTACAAGGGCTTTTTTTTTGTTGTTTTTAGTCTCTCCTCTGGTTTTTTGTCTAGACAGCTGTGCCCTGTTGGCGTCCTCGTGCTCCGATTCCATACCAGAAGTGGAGAAAGGGGAGAGGAGCCCATGTGCTACCAGCTGCTACACACATTTGCTCTCTCCCCGCTATAGTAACCGGACCCAGCCGAGCAGGAGGCAAAAACCTTTCTCAGCTGCCGCCATAAGTGAATTAAAGGCCCCATATGAGAAGGTGGTGTAATCCTAAAATGCATCCTGCCATCCGTATACATAACGGTAGCATGGGATGGGATGAAAGCGTCGGAATCGCTATAAATTAGCTTTATATGGATTCATCCGCTGACCTGCACACGCTGACCACAACCGCCCCCCCCCCAGGGGGGTGGGGGGTTGTGGTTGTTTGGTATATTGTTTGACCCAGAGGACCAGGCTCCATTTATGGTCGTATTTGGCTGTTTGTAACAAAGAGAGCCAGCTGCATCAACCTCACTCCCTTTTAGGAGGCTCCTTTATGCTTGAAGACATCCCTCTAATTTATGTCCCCACGTGGGGGCCCCTTTAAGAAGCATTTGAACAAGAGACACATGTTGTGGATAGGGTGTCCAAACTCCCACCCAACCCCTCCATATTGGATTTAAAGCCCTCCTCCCCCATGGCTGCAGGGAAGGTCACGCTAGTCCGGCTCAGGTCAAGGACAGGTTTAAAAGAAAAAGGTCAAATCAAATCAGGCCTAAAAGCAGAGGAGATCCTAGAGGTATATCAATATGGCAATTTTCTAAATGGACGAGCCAGTTACGGATCAGCATGATGTTTTTGTTTTTTTTTCCCAGCTCTGTGTTTTATCCCTTCAATCCAAATGTTCTAAACCTAAGTGGAAATAAACAGATGCTTGGTTAGGTTAACGGCAAAGATGATGGATTTTGGTTAAAAGCACCTACCATTTTGTCCATGCTGGAAAACAAGTAATAACATGCTTCATTTCCTCTTTCTATTCATCACCACCTCCTCCCTACAAATATCAATTTATATCAGCGACACAGTTCCTCCTGAAAGACAGGCCCTCGCACTCCATAAAGTGATGGTCTCTTGTTTACAGCCCGTTTCATGCTCTGACTGCCGCCATGACATCCTATTCAAATCACTACAAGGTTAACGCAACTGGGAGAGAGGATGACAAACTACAAAGAGAGTCAAAAATGTAATAACACAAAGTTTTGACATCAC
The DNA here is from genome assembly GCA_016785305.1 of Colistium nudipinnis. Lineage (NCBI taxonomy): Eukaryota > Metazoa > Chordata > Actinopteri > Pleuronectiformes > Rhombosoleidae > Colistium > Colistium nudipinnis. Next base: position 299,101 of record JAFBJU010000950.1, on the reverse strand, counting down.
CAAACAGGATCAGAAGATCAAAATCTGGTATTTTGTGGAAGGCGATGGGCAGATTTGTAGCATATTTATTCATTAGCTCTTTCAGCTGGAGCAGTTTTACCAGGATAAAAAAAAACACAACAAAGGAATGCACAGGGGATGAAAACTGATCAAACCCTGCACACGGGGCCTTCCGCCTGCTGATTCATGTGTTTGTAATGCTGAAAAATAAAGCAAAAAATGATAATAAGCTCATAACCAGGCAATAACATGCAGCGGGAAAATGTACATTTGTTTTTAATGTCACATGAGCTGACAAAGGTATCTTCGGCCATCTGCATTGATTTTTTTTTTTTTCCCCCTCTCGAGTATCACATGTTGCAGGAGTATCGTGTGTAGATGGAGATAAGTTGCTCCTGAACATCTGTTCTGTATTGAACGGCTTCAGAGAGGCTTTCCCCCCCCCCCCCCTTTTTTTTTTTTCACCAAAAGAGACTTTACAGTAAATCCATTAGATTCCGAGGTACAAAACAAGTTTCATCCCGCAAATCAAGGATCTGGCAGCTTTTTTTTTTTTTATTGAAATTTGGCATCGCTGATAAATGACTACTGAATAATATTCTTGGGCCCTTTTGCATGAGTGGATCAAATGAGCCTAATTGAACATCTATTTACATATTAATCCTATCGTCTGACTGTTGTGGCTGCGGTGAGCCTGTGATTATGCCGGTTGTAATCATTTCCACGTACTCTGGAATGCAAAAAAAAAAAATCCACCCACCTAGGAGCCACAAGGCTGTTAAATAAAAATGCCTCCGCTCTGCTCCTGTATCGTGGCTCCTGGCAGCTCCCCTATAGAAACCAGCTGCGTCCACTCCCGGTATCATCTCGCCTTGATGAAAAGATTATGGACCCCATGGCTTTGATGTACACACTCCGTCTGCGTTTCCACCCGCCCCAAACACAGAGCCCCACATTTGAGTTCTAATGATAGGTCATTGTGCGCCTCCATTTTTTTTCCCTCTACACATTCCTCCACACGTGTGCGGCTGCGTGCGTTTACGACAACCCTGAAATATTCTATCCGTTCTACCAGACACCAACCAAC
>JAFBJU010000950.1:269655-297699 GCA_016785305.1 Colistium nudipinnis | reverse complement strand
GGGGGGGGGGGGGTGTTGGGGTTGACCTCATACAGGAAGGCTCGCTACCAATTTCCATGTGCTTCACAGCACTGTAGCTTACTGTCATGTGTGCAGCCATGCAGACGGCATTCTTTCTCGTTATTCACACAGGGCGAGGGGGCGAGGGGGCGAGGGGATTCCTTCACACACACACATACTGTACAGGCATGATTCTTTTACTGTAAGAATCTAGAGATAAAGGATATTCTGATTTATTACAGCATTATAGAGTCTTATCAGTAAAAAAAAAAAAAAAAGGATGGATTATAGTCTCTGCAAAGATACATGCTGTAAATTCACAACAGGGTCAAAGTTGAACACAGAAGAATGTTATAGCCCAACATTTGTAGAGGCAAAACTTGAAAGTTTGATCACATTTTGCTCTGAGAAGCAAAATAAGGATTTGGCAGATATCAGGACAGTCTTAACTTCCTTCCATATGCAGCTTTTCAGGATTACTCGTCCAGTCCTCTGCCCACATAACAGCCAAATAGATAACTGGCATATGCGAGGCAAAGAAAGAGGAGGGATCTTGCCAATAATAATGGATGGAAGAAAAAAAATTAAATCAGGGAGAATTTGGAAAGTTATTGGTCGCTTCCTGACCTCCGTCTAGACAGAGTTAACTATCCCAGAATGCCATCTGGCAAATATGTGCTCGCCACACATGATCTAATTGGGATTTTAATGTACTGTTGAAGGTATTTCAAGATTATTTTTTTTTAGTTGTCTAGATCAGGAAAAAAAAAATCTGTATTTACAGTAGCTCATTCCTGGATGAAGCGGATCACTGGTTTCCATCTGGAAATGCTCGGGAATTTTTTATTTATTTTTATATATATTTTTAGCCTCTCCTTCACTTGCCTCCTGAATTATTCATGTTTTTTTAAATTGGTGCCTTATGCCTTGTGTTATCTTAAACGGTTTAGTTAAGGAAAAAAAAAAAAAAGATTTTAGGACCAAGTTGCAGCAATATAACCATAATATCCATGTCGACTTCTGAGGAGAGGATTCTTTGAGAGAGGACTCCCCGAGGCGTCGCGTTCAAAGTCTTCCCCACCCCCTTCTTCAAGGCGTTTTTGAAACAATAACAAATCACGACACCCGAGAAGCGAAACAAAGTTCCCGTGGCTGATAACACTTGTCACACTTAACCTTGTCGTCCTGACAAATTCTCCCTGACCGAGCGTCGTCAAACAAGCCTTGCGAAAACTTCCCAGGCTCCTCTGCAAACGCCTCTCACTCACTCTTGTGTGGGGTTGGCTTTAAAATTAAAAAAAGGCTCCCTCTGAGGGCCGGAGGACGAGGGGGTTGTGCGGAGGTCAGCGTGGAAACCTGCAGAGTTGTTCCGAATGGGCGCCAACAATCTCTGGGAAAAGTGGACCACAATAGAAGCTTGGTCATTTCCAAAAGCCAAGACAATGGGGCTGATTGTCACCTGACCTTTGACCCCGCCTCACATTCACCACCGACCCTCTTTAGACCCATAAATTAATCATCTTGATAATGTCTCCTTTCATGGCGTGACACGGGAGTCCAAGTCATTGGGGTCTGTTTAAGATGGTGCACAATTCCGTTTCACTTTTGCAATTTTTTTCTTCCAAAAGTCAAAATTTGCTGGGCAACAAATGTGGGCACCTGTGGGTAATGATAATAATGTTCAGGATAGAAAGCGCACAACAGGAGCCCCCCCCCCCACACACACACAAAGCTTTGTGAATGATTGATCAAAAAAAAGTAATAATGTCTCGCGCTCTGGTTTTCCTGCAAAAACACAACAACAACACAGTATTTCGACCATTCTGTGTTTTATGCATGCGTGTGTCATACCAGCTGTTTCCAACATGTAAAACAGGACCTTTACTAAATGGGTCAGAGGACACGTCTGAAGGATCATGAAGTGATGAATAATAAATAACCCTTCTTTAAAAAAAAAAAAAAAACACTGAGCAGCTTTAACTATATTTTTTCTTTTCATATTATAGTCATTTAAAAGAAAAAATTAAAAATAAAGACCACAGTGTTATTACACATACACAAGAACAATGTGGTATTTGGTCACGACCCGCTGATGTTATCCAAAAACAAAACTGCCTCATTAAGCGTGAGTGGATCTCAGCTATGAGGCTTTATATCACATGACTGAGCATGTATAGGCCGTACACGACTTGGTTGGCTGGCGTTGAGCGCACCCACCCGCGTGTGTGTGGGTGTGTGTGTCCATTGCAGTGGTTGTGGGAATTTGTTGTGTTGTCTTGTGGAACGTGTGCGTTTTTTTTTTTACCTTGAGAATGTATCTTGCTTCTTTTCGGGGGTGGTTGAGTGATGACTTTTGGGGACAGTGACGGAGCAGTGAGCAGTTCGGAAATAGGATACAGGAAGAAATCCTCTTTTGGGAACTGTTCCCACATCAACGGGGGGGGGTGGGGGGGGGGCAGGGGGGGGGGGGGGGGGGGCATATTGAAAACACATAACAACACTGAATATATATCTTAAATAAGCCGATCATCCAGCTGCTGCACATGTGCGGCGGTGCCAGTGCTTGGACATAAATAAATTACCGAAGAAAATCCATATAAATATGTAAATATATATATATATATACTTTTTTTCTTTTTCTCCCGGTCATCCTTAAATTCATTTCATTTGAGGGCGGAGGGTTTCATTCTCGGCCTCTCAGTGTGACGACATCGTCGCTTTCATCCTTTCGCAGCGCCGTGAACCTGAGAGACAGCTGGGTGCTCGTCAGGTTTATCTGGTTTCAGCAGGTGGCCAAGAGAATTCCACGCGTGGAGGACACCCCATACACAACTGAATATGTGACTGCCACGTTTAAAAAATTGCCATCCGCATCTTGTTGAGGTGTTTTTTTTGTTTCTTGCCTTCCCCTCTCGTGTTCTGGGCTCCAGAGGTAAATAAACCCCTCATGGTGGATTACTGCCTGCTCTGTTGTACATTCGACACGCATGATGAAGAGCCTGGCTGTCGTGGAGTTACTCTCTCTCTCTCCCTCTCTCTCTCTTTTTGTCCACTGCTTGAGTTTATTCCCCTGATGGATGACCTATTCTTTAATACCCTCGCCCGACACTGGATTAAGTGATCCCTCGGCCTGGTGGAACCCCTTGTTACCTGTCATCAACAATCATAATTGGAAATGTCACAGCTAATTGACATTTGCGTGTGTGTGTGTGTGTGGGTGCGTGCGGGCGCAGGAAAGTTCCACCAACACACAAACAAATGACGTATTAACAACACAACAGTGACGTTGTTCAACACAACAAGTACACAAAACTAAATACAGGCGCAAGCCTTAACGTGTGGTCTCAGGTTGAAGTATAACGTATATGTCACACTTCATACAAGGGATAAAACTATAAATATATCTTCTATGCACACCTTATACTCTTTTACTTGACTATTACTCTGAGGTAATCGTGGAGCTTTTTTTTTTGTGTACCGGAAACAAATCAAATGAAAATAAAGCAGGAAGTAAACTGAAAGCGTCACCATCCATCACTTTACACACAGGAAAAAGACGCATGTTACCATTTGACTTTCCTGGCGGGTATAGAGCACAGTGGGTAGACACACACACCCAACACTCACACACAGCCCCATATGTTAATGTATGCAAATTGGAGCAGGTCGGTGGCATTTCACTCAGCTGTTCTCACGACAGGCTGCGATAAACAAATGTGCACTTGGCCACATTCTCCATCACGGTCGACCACGAGAGTCCCATTAACAGGTATGACCGGCACCTGCCCGACGATTACCTCTCCTCCCACTGAGATTTAGAAAAAAATATAGAAACAGGAAGGGTGAAAAAATAAAAAAATAAAAAAATCCTACGTTTGCCCACAGCGGACGGCGTTGGTCACTCAGAGTTGGCCATTTCTGCGGCTCCATTTCATCCTGCCGTGTCAGGTTGTGGACCGGTGGAGCCCGTGCTGCGGAATTGATGCATTTTGTCCACAGCTGACTTCTCCTCAGTTAATGGCTGATTAAGTTGGCACGGGAGGCCCGCGTGACTGATGAGGCTGCAGGAGTGGATCGCCAACAGCGACGGGCACCCGCTAGCTTGTTGTTTTTTTTTGTTTTATTCTGCAGAGTTGATCCTGCAGGGTTTATCCCGGGCTCGTTAATAGATGGGTATAAAAAAATAAAAATAAAAATACACTATAATACCCCTTGTGGAGATGATATTAAAACTTAGAACATGGGTTGATATAACAGGACTGATGGGATACAAATCATGTAATCTGTGGTATTTGTCCCGATATCCCATTTCTTCTCTGACATCATCATTTTGACATTTTATTGCCAAAAAAAAAAAAAAAAAAGTGATGCTCCTGCAAGCCTAATTCTACCTCGGGAGCTCCTGTATTCTAACATCGTGCCCCCCGATGACCCTCAGATCTGCTCCCTACTGCAGGTTTATCTCTTTAAGTATTTAAATCTGAACACCACCAGGAAAGCTTTGATGATAAAAAAAGGCAACGATTGAACCCATGACCCCCCGGCTCCCTCTCACCACATTCCCGATCTGATTCCCAACTAAAAAAAATCCCCCCCCCACCCCACAGACCTACCTCACGGAGCAGAGCGATCCAGAAAAAACCTCCAAAACATCACAGTGTGTGTGTGTGTGTGCGTGCGCGCGCGTGTGTGTGTGCGTGTGTGTCTGCCCCTGAAGGCTTCATACGCACCACAATCCCCTTAACCCCTCTGACATACAATGGGGATATTAGGCAAAATCAATAGCCGGCTTCAAAGCGCTCCGTCCTGTGCCATGAGAGTACCTGCACACGGCACATTCAGGAGGATATTACACGCTTTCTCCCGGTACATTCCTCCGGGCAGGAGCAAAGCAGATGAAGCGGCTCAACTCCGATCCAACTTGAATAAAGACAACTTTGCTTTGCATGGGAGCAAAAAAACCTACAATGACCCTTGTTTTTGTTTTGTTTTTCCCAGGTATACGGTGGATAGGAGTTTTTCAGTGGGTTTTTAATCAGGAAATACAACATTTATAGCACTGATTTCAAATATATTTAGTTTTTCTTTTTTTTTTTATAACTTTTGTACACCAGTCACAGCATAAAAACACAACCAGCAAGATTTCTTTTGGCCCCTACGATGTTGAAATGCAGCGAAATGTATCTCTGAAGCAATTTTGTTCAAGTCTCCATAAAAGTCTCATTTGATATGAATTCCCCTTTTGGGATGGATCCTTCTAATTTATTCACTCAGGCATTTTTATTTATACATTCATCACCCGTTCATTCCAAATCTGGATATACACTCAAGGAGTTACAAATCCAGTTTCCAGATTGCCCTCAAATTAACCCCAGTGGACTTTCCCTCAACACAGCTCCGACTCTAAAGTGCGTCATCTCGACACGCATTAGATCTAATAATTTGAAATTTATGTTGATGGGCTTAACATCTTGGATTTGGGCCATGCGTCCTGTCCTTGCATGGATCCACACTGTGGGACTTCAGGAGCATAACGTTTGTGCTGAGTTTTTTCCTTAGCCTTTCACGTTTTCTTTTTTTACTTTGTCGCATAAAACTAGTTGGCTTTGATTTATTTATTTATTTTTTTAATTTTGCTGATTAGGAGGAAACCAGCTCTGCATATTAGTGTTCTGTCTTTTGTGTCAGGTTGATATTTCTTTAATAATACAGTTGAAAAGAATATTAAGCTTATCAAATAATTGTTTTTTTTAGGTATTGTCACAGTTATGAGGATAATCATGTTAATTCCCTTCTTTGCACAGCCAGCACTGTAAGTTATCTCTCTTTTATTATAGTCGAAGTGTTTTTGAACAAAAGAAAATATATATTTTCAAACCACTTTGCACAAGTTTGTTTCGAAAAAAGACTTTTCTCATTAATCGTCATCTGTAATCCCTGCCGTGTCGGACATTTCTTCGTAAACTTTACGGTTTACTTATAATGCCTGTCATTTCTAGGGTCCCCTCAGTGTATAATATATTTTTTGGGCATTTTGATTACTTGTATTTGAATTGATTTTTATTTTATTTTTTTAAGAATCTGGAGTTGGAAGAGCAAGAGAGTTCTTTTAAGAACTGCGTCATTCTTTTTATTCCCAGTCCACAGGAGCCATTAGGAGATATTACTAGATGGCCCTAGACATTGGTGTGTAAATTGTAAACTTGTGTAACTGGGCCTTTGTAAATGCAGCTTTTCCCACGAGAGCCGGAAAGATTGTATAAATTCAAGGCGGGCGCATTAGTAAATTGCCTGGTGGTAATTTTGACCTGCGGGTTGATTACACTCAAGTAATTGTTGCTCCCTTTCCACCCCCTGATCCACCCATCCACACACACACACACACAAACAAAGCTTTTTCAGGACGCCTTGTCTTTACTACCATCGTGCAATAGATGGCCTAAAAGTCTCATTTGCATATGATGCGCCTCCCTCTCGGGAGCCAGACCTCTCTGATTTATGATGACTCTATAAAAAGCCCAACTGTCAGGGGGAGAAAACACGGCTGGCAAATGCAAATAGCTTTTGAAGATTTATTGATAAACCTGCGGCTTTACAATGTTTATGACAAAACCAAGATGCGCTTGAATGTATCGTAGCGCACATAGTTTCCATTTCATTCCGTCCATTTCTTTTTTTTTTTTTTTTTTAAACTGCACCCGATACATTCTGTGAATATTGAAGGTAGAAGCCTGATGTTTCAAAACGGACAGGTTTTGGTCGCAGGGAGCTTTTTACAACCCATTGTTGGGCTTTATTGTTATGCCACCAACGGAGGTCAAAGTAGTTTGACGATTGGGGAATCCAGGGGCATAATATTATGAGTGACTCTTTCAGTGTGAGGTACTCCTTAAGGACATTTAACATTATTTATTCCAGGGGGGGGGGGTTCTTTGACGTAACTGAAACAATTTATAACCTTCATGAGTGTAATAGTTGCCATGTTGGCGAAGGTCCTGTACTCAATTCATGGGATGTCCCTGTTGGTCGTATCAGAACAGACAGGGACACATTACTACGACAACACCACGAAAACAACTTACAGCTACTTGAGTCTTGCTTGAGATGAGTAATCTGCCGTTTACAATTTTTTTGTAAAATGGTATTTAAAGTAGCAGCGGCAAGCTGGGCATCTTTTGAAAACAGCTTTTCTTCTCAGACCACATTTCAAAGACTGCTTTTGTCACCTCCTGCATTCATGCGCTCTAAGCAAGCAATAATATATATTTTCTAAAGCCTGCAGGATAATAAAAAGACTAATGTCAGGTAATTCCTTCCAACTAGCAAAAAAAAAAAAAGACTGTTAGTGCTCAGCAGTAAACTCACATTCCTGAGTGGTGACAGTAAAAGCATTTTTTTTTTTTTCTAAACCCGTCCCCGCTCTCTGCTGCTTTAGCACATGACGGATGTAGTACAGTCTAACAATAAGCCCGATAAGTTTCCAGGCTCCGCAGGGTTGACTTTTATAGCCCGTGCCAACCAAAGCCTGGAAAGCTGCCTGGAAGGTTAGAAATCAATCTGAGGTGTGCTCCGGAACACCGGCTCTGCATGAATCTAAAGTATAAGTGATTTAAGGCCTAATGGGCCACACCATATTTTCACTCTGTGTGATACAGTGAAGCTCCAGTGTTTACACGTGGATGTAAACAGTGAAGGAATTCAGCCTCTCTGCGCCTGGAATGAGCTTTAGTCTAATGGTGATGAATGAGCCCAAAGGCCACAGGAAGTCAGTAGCATGTAAACACAACAGGGACCTCCACTTCCTGTAGGAGCCTCAAACATGACCTGCATTGGGTTTTTTGATTGTTTTAAAGGTGCATGTCCTACTTTTTGCTCTATACATTTCTTCATTTGCAAACTACACAATGCAAACACTGTTTTGTGGGATAAGACCTACACACAACTGTCATGGCCTCCAATGTGTGCAAAAAGTTGGGGTCCAGATACAAAGTTGTGGGGGAAGGAAAGTCAAAAATCCAATGTGCCATGAAACATGGGGTTAAAATCCAAATAGATGGTTAAAGGTGTCCTGGAGACGGAACTGATTTTAAAATTAAAAATACTTTTTCCCACTCCTCACTGTTCATCATTGTTCTTGACAGTCCAGTTTCATTTAGGCCATTAGAATGCTCCTGCTACCTGTTCTGTTCCCTGTTGCACTTTATTTACAATATATGATCATCTGATAATCTGTGGCTATGCAAAAAAAAACAATCATTTCCCTAACATACTTTCTCTCTCTCTCCCCTTGACCCATGTGCTGATCTGACATGTCCCGTTTTATCCGCCATATCAAAGGTAAGAAAACTTTTTCCTGATTCCCACATGAATTTTTGTTGTAAGAATTCAGAAGCAATTTCCTGGAGCTTGTCGGGGTAGGACACGACCGGTGGAGCGTTCCAAAACTCCCAATATGTCCCTGTAACCACACACAGTCTGTTGCATGTGTGTTGGCAGCGGATAGGTGGGTGAATGTCGGAGGAATCCGTTTTATTGTCTGTCTTCTCCTCTGAAGCTTTTCACACGAGTTCAGAGAGGAGCGGCTTCCAAAAACAACGTTCCTCCGGGGGGTCGCTGGCCTCATCCTGCTCGCTCTGCCGGAGTTTATGAAAAGGAGATTTATTTTAACATCTCCTGCATCATGTTGAACGGGAGAAAGAAAAAGGATCCACTTGTCACATCCTCTGCAGAATGCATGATTTGACTAAGTGGATAGCATGTGTATTTATTTATATTTATGATGTTTTCTTTAAGATTAGAAGTGTCTGAGTGCTGTTATATTTTCCTAAAATCGAATAGTGGAAACCTTGAGTTGCTGTGTAACAAACATGTTTACACTGAGATGGCTGGAGACCCTGTTTACCCTTGAACATCTGTCATTAGGTTCAAGGAGTTTCCAGACTTTTACCGGGTGGCAGGAGATGACTCAGAATCGTTTAAAAAAAAAGAGGAAAAAAATGCATTATCGTTTCGGTTAAATCTCTTTTTTGGGGCTCACTGCACCGTTTGGAACTCGAAAATCACAGCTCTCCTCCTCTGACTCTGAGTGGAAATGGAGACGGACATCCTGCTGGAGCTTGTTTGACTTAGGCTTTAACATTGAAAAATACAAGGTTTGTTTTGTTTGATTGTTCCATGGTGCACATTTCCCCCTAAAAACAAAATAGGAACCGCAGTAATAACATTTCACAATGTTTCAAAATCAGAGAAAAATATTTCATAATTTCAACACATTTCCCTTCTTTTTTTTTTATATATAACATTCACTTTGTCCTCCATGGATATGTTTGGCTTGTTAGAAGCCTCGTGGACACCCCAAGGACATCAGTACTATATTAAAGCACTGATGACGTAACCGGTGACATGACTGATGGCATTTATGAAAAAAATATATATATATCTATGGCTGTAGCTACGTGGCTATAAACAGATGGAAAACAGGTTGGCGAACGTCAAGTCTTCAAATAGTTTGGCTTGAGCTTGGACATGGTAAAAAAAAAAAAAAAAAAAGAAAGAAGGGGAAAAAATGGAGTGGTGGATGGAAAGGTGTGTGAGTGCACACATGGCCTCCCATGACCTAGTTGTTTGTCCTCCTTTCTCCTCCTCTGGAGGTTAGATTGAAATTCAGGTTAGGTTTTCTTTCTTTTTTTTCTTTTTTTTCTTCTCTCCACTAAAGTCAAGTGGGGATTCATTGTCTCTAGTCTGACCACCCCCGGTTCACGCAGGGCAAGGCCACTGTTGCTTTAATAATCATATTTTGCAACACGAGCGGGCAGCCGAGCTGGAAAATATCACATAACAACTCAAGCCTCTCTTTTTTTTTTCTTCTTCTTTTTTACCCCCCTACGTGAATCCCATGTTTGTTTGTTTTTTATATTCCAGTCCGGTTTATTTTGCCATCTTGAAAACCTTTCCTCGTAAACCAGGATCTCAATCATGTTCTGGTTTCACGAATCTCTGCAGAAGGCAAAAAAAACAAACAAACAAAAAAAACAAACAAACAACACGGCCGGTATGGAAATGGTGTTATTGGAGTTGGGAGCAGGGGGAACCTTGAAAGAGGAGGTGCAGGGTTGGTGGGAGGAGCAGGCGAGGACGAGGAGAGAGAGAGCAGGTTACAGGACGTGCTAAATGCAAATGGCTGTGTGTGTGTGTGTGTGTGTGCTCCTGCAAAAAAAACAAAAAAAAACAAAAGGTTGGATTCTGTTTGACATGGAGGAGCGGCGTTGAATATATTTCACAGCTGTCCACCAGGGTCTGAAAAAGCAACCCACTGCGGAATATTAGCATTCTGTCATGGTGGTCGTTGGGGGTAAACTGTTTGTAAAAGCCACAGAGGACGAGATGGAAAAAAGCAGCTTTTAAGACTTGCTAAAACAGATTTGGCGATGGGAGGAGGAGGAGGAGGAGGAGGAGGAGGAGGAGGTGAGATAGAATTAATGCCAGACTCGCGTCACAGTGGGAGAGGATGCATTTCACGCTCGTCATCTGGAAGGATTCAGAGTGTTGGACTTGTTTGGGCTGGGTCCAGGTGTGAGACAGATGGCCGCTGGTTTTAGAACACGCACGAGAGTCACATCCAACGTGAGCTCCGAGGGGGCGGGGCTTCGTCCTCTTCGCACCCGTTGAGACACGGGCCGCTAGAATCTGCTGCTGCCGAATCGCGGCCCGCCTCTCACGTCAGCACGCCGCGTCGGCGGATGATTTCCTTCTGATGTCATCCTCGTCCTCTGATGGAATGCGATGTGATGCGATGGAAAAGGTCGGCGCCAGGGGACGAAATGTGGAGACGGGGAGATCAATATTATTTAAATTTAAATGGCCTTCACGCTGTGGTGATATTTCAAGGCAATTTCGCTTAAATTCAGAGTTTGGGCTATTTGGAGTTTTAGTAATGTGATCACAGCGCAGGAGTGGCACGGCATGTTAATTTCAGGCTTCACAAAGAAATCGACGGGAAAAGAAGGAAACAAAAAACACGTTGCGTGACCAACTTTACTCAGCATTGTTACATAATATAGATAGAAATATATAAAATCGTACATTTGCACCAGAGACTCTTCTTAAATTAAAAATCAAGTTTGTGGTTTCCATCTACTTTGTGTTCAGGGACTATAAATGCCTAATACACTACTGTATATACTGTATACAGCATATTCACTATCAAAATGAATATGCAACAGAAGTTAGACTAGAATAAAACTCTCATATTTGAAACATCAGCATACTGCGGCTGGAAAAACTTTGTAATATGCTTCATGATGGAATTCGATGTAGTATACCTGGCGGGGGGGGGGGGGGGAGGGGGGGGGGGGGGGGGGGGGGGGGGGGGGGGGGGGGGGGGGGCAAGATAATTAGGGAGGACATTACTTTTCTTGTTTCATAATAGCTGGAAATGATATTACTTAACTTGGCAGCCATCTTTCTGGAAACATGTAATTTAATTAACACCCCAGGCCCTCTTTTCACTTTATGATATCGACCAGTCTCACATCATTATTTGCAGTGATATATATATATATATATATATATATATATATATATTTATATATATTGTGATATCATGAGAGGCCACATCATTGATGGGAGGTGCATTGGCTGCATTGCTGGCTACAACAGGGACTACAAAACAGCATGGGCCCCGGTGAAAAGAACTACAGAACCCATAATCCTCGGGCCCAGACCCGCATAACAGTGATTGCTTCCCGGCTGAAGGAGATGAACTGATTGCCCCTTCGGAAAGAGATAAAAGGGAGTGGGACTCAGAAGACCGAGTTGTTTCACGTTGATGATATCATTTCAATTTAAAATTTAAAATATGCTTCTGCCCGTTAACAGTTACAAAAAAAAAAAAAAAAAAAAAATTAAATGGAACGTATGATTCCAATCGCTCAAAACATTTGAATGGAGAGATTTCATTTGATACATTATATTTCAGCAACATAGAGATGCATGTCACTTTTGGATGGGGGTGTTTTGAAGTTTGAATTCTTCTCCAGCCTCCCCTCCACCCGGTGTCTAACCCAGAGAGGAGCTGCTGTGAATACATGAGGCGACAAAGTGGACAGCACAAAAGCTGTCTGTAACGCAATAGGACTGAATAAAGGGCTTTTTTTTTTTTTTTTTTAATGAGGAGGCCTCTCTCTGCCAATCCCCATCCTTTCATTATGCTGAGAGACGTGCTTCAAAGCTGCTTTTTTTTTTTTTTTTTTCTTTTACCGGACACTCAGGTTAACAAGGTCAAAGCACAATCACATCATCTGTCAAACGCAGGTTTGTTGTAAGCGTACAGGATGTACGTAAAGGTCATCCTTCACTCTGCCCTACAACCGCAGACCAACAATAGACTTATTTATTTATTCATTTAAAAAAATGTTTTCATACAGCGCTCCGGGGTCCTGTTTGAATAGATTCTAGCTGTGGGAATGCTTGGATGGTCAATATGAATCTTAAAATGAACCATATTTTCCTGGAGCATCAAAGCGTGTGTGATGTCGGCCGTTGGATTTCTGAAGCCAAGTGTCGAAAGCGGACCGGGCTAAACTTGACGAAGACCTGAAGATGAAATGGCCGGCCACTGGCGGAGACGAGCATCTGTGGAGCAGAAACACGCCAGACTTCTTTTTGAATTTAAAATCTCACCTGATTGGAATGTTCTCAGAATGAGAAACTCAGCGAGGTTTTTATTCTCTTGCACGGGTGAACTTTTTCATCCACAGGACAAAGTTTCTGTTTTGCTCCTGTTGGTGTTTTGCCAGCTTACCACCACAACCTAGAAATCTCAGATTTTCATTCTTTTTTTTTTGTTTTCTCCTTGGTATCGCTCCTGGGAAAGTGAAGTGAAACCTGCTGTGCATGCTTCGTATTAAGAGCTGGGCCAGCTCCGTGAGAGAAACACAGTGTGTGATCCAAGTGACTTGAAGACTTAAAGGCCATATGGGCGGTTGTGTTTGTGTTATTTGACAGGTAGAGAACACACTTTTATATTTGGGCATTGGTGAGAATTGAAGTAAGACCTTTATAGGTGTCGGCATTGCTGAAATTGCAGAAAAAACGGGTAAAAAAATATATATATATATATATATTTTCTATAGTGTCTGTAGAAAAATCTGTCCTCCGAGAAAATCATCTATTTTTCTCGTGGCAGCATCGTTGTGTAGATTTTTTATTGTGTTTTACCTGTGTCGTTCAATGGTCCTGCACATGATGTTCAGCGGGTTGTGTGCGATGGACACACACACACACACACATGAATGGAGCTGTTGATAAAGGGAGAGTGTGTGGCTGCGGGGCATGGTGGGGGTCTTCTGCTGGATTGAGCAATCAGCCATTTTTTTTTTTAATTTGGTGCCCCAGTTGCATACCAGAGAGGCAGCTGTGTGCCTCATGCGATCCCCGATCATCCACACGAGGAGTTCACTGCGTTAACCAGACGACTATCTGCACTGGTGATAGTTGTCGGATACATTTTTGTGCGTTTTTTGCACACTTCACTGCACTATGTCTATGTCTGGGGTTAAACCCCCCCCCCACCACAAATCCTTTTCAGCTGAACGTGCAATTTCTCACTCAATCCTTTATTTTCATCTCAACTTGAAAAAGATTCAGTTTGATTAGATTTGGATTGCAATTAATTTCTTCGGCAATGCTTATAATTTTTTCACTGATCATTTTGTGGTAGCTCATACTTCCTGTGTTCCACCAGAAAGTATTTAATTAAGAAAAATTTAAACAACAAAGTTTTTAAATGACACAAAATGTAAAAAAAAAAAGTCAAATTATTACTAAATATGTGGCCATTTATGAGTCATCCACTTGATCAGACCATGTGAAATAAATAGAAGTATAGTTTGTGTCTGACACCGCTGTAAAATGGGTCGATTTGCCTTATGAGCCGTTAACTGCATTTGTGGTCAAATATTTTTGGCCAGCAACCAGGATAAATACAAATCTCCGTGGGGGGTTCCCGCCGCATGGAGAGCCCGGTATCAGATTTACAGTATGAAGCTGGAAAGGCCATATTGTGTTTATCATTGCGTCCCATGTGGGCTATCTGTAGAGATGGCTCCCAGTGGATGGGACTCCTGCTCCTCATGAACACGACATACAGGATAAACAGCAAAAAAAAACAAAAAACTATCACAGCTCCTGTTTATGTACTCATCTCCAAATAAGGCTTTGTTTCTGTAGCCCCGATAAACCCGGACAGGTTCCTGCCAAGGTTGAGTTTTTTTGGAGGCAGGTAAAAATTGCTTCTTGAGAATTTCCAAAGGTCAGTGAGCGCTCTGATGTCTTCTGACAGCGGCGTGCACAAATAACCTCCACCTGTCCTGAGCCAGCTCTTCTGACATTTCCCCCAATCGGAGGTGATGGATAGTCTGAGGGGGAAAAAAGCTAAACGCAAGGGCACATCATCCCTCTGCAAATGTCTGAGCGTGACACGCGGCCTCTGTGGAATGCTGCAGCTCGATATAATGCAGAGAAAGATGTAATTAGACAGATGGAAAGTAAAGCAAATATATTTTGTTTATAGCTCTTCTTCCTTTTGTTCCTGTCCTCACTCGTGTCTTTTTTTTTTTAAACCAGCCATTGCCGAGCAGCTGTGCAGACTCTACAAAGGTGGCATTACGCTATTATGAACACAAAGTGTCGAACTCAATTCATTTTTGTCCAATGTCGTCGCACAATGATTCTCTGCAGCATGAAATGAGGAAAATACTTCTTCCCGTCACATGTCGCATCACCTTGAAAAAAGCCCACTCTGGATCTGTTATTTGTATTTTTTATTTTTTTGGTTGTTTATCCTTGTTGGGCTTAAAAAAGAATGAGGCTGCAGGTGTGTGAGTGAGTAACCTTCACCCTGGCAGACACATGCAACTTCATCTCAGGTGTTGCACTCACATTCCAGAGCAGGAAAAATAAAATCCGAATTGGAACAAAGGAGGAAGAGGAAAAACGAGTCCGAGGCGCCACGGCTTTGATTTAACCAGTGGGTTGAGTGCTTCACTTCATGTTTGGGCCACACTGCACGTAATAATAATAATAATAATAATAATAATAATAATAATAATAATAATAATAATAATAATAATAATAATAATAATAATGTACAATAATAATAATAATAATAATAATAATAATAATAATAATAATAATAATAATACATTACATTTATATGGGAAACTGTGGGCAGCCACACTTTAGGCTCTGTCCCTGAATGTCGCATGGGAAACATTGTGTTGGTATAAATGTGCGAAAAAATGTCTGCATTTGCATTTTCTGCATCATTAACATCCCAAAAAAGAAAATCAAGACGTTTTGCCACTTTTAGAAAGAATTCAGGGTTTTCAGAGTTAGTTTCTTTTCTTGCAGCCGTCAGCCGTTTGTGGCACGGACTCATCCTGTGATGATGCTGCTCCGGGTTCCGCATCTCTGGTGTGTGTTTTCTTCTTCTGCACCCTCCCACTCACTGAGACGCTCTCATTTGGCCTCTTCCTCCATTTTTGGGTTGCCTTTGAAAGACTTTCTTTGTAAATGAATTGAAAATGCTAATGAGGTTTATTGTGGCGCTTCAGCAGCGTGTCCCTGTTACCTACCACCAGCGAGAGGAAAAATATAAAAAATCGCCAATTTGGATGCTCTGAAAATCTGTCTTCTACAAAGCTACATCTGAGAGCCAGAGTCTGCGTTCTCTTTCTTTTATCATCACTCTCTCATGTTATTATACAGTATTCCGCCATCTTCCAATCCTTCCTCCCGACTTCCACTTTGTTCTAATCTTTCTTCAGCAATTTTTTCCGTCTTTGTTTCTCCGTCCCTCATTTCCTCTGTCTGCGGGAGTTTTTTAGGATCACAGAGGCGTTTTGGTTGGTGCGGTACTCGACGTTAAGGAAAAAAGAAATGTAGGAAACGGCACAGAGAACATTCTCTGCAGCGAGTTGGCCCCGACCTCGTTCTGCTGTGGTTGGGAGAGTGTCCGTATCTTTCACAGCGCCGCTCCACCATCATCATCATCATCATCATCATCATCATCCTCACAGGCCACAGTTTGGAGTGGCACTCCTGCTAATATTTTGTTTTGCCACAAATTTGTTTGCGAACGCGATAAAAATGGCCTTTTGGTTCAGCTGCACGACTTGAGCGAAATTGATGTCGACGTCGAAATTGGAAACAGAGGCACATTGACTAAATTGGCCTTGAGCTGCGAGGTGCTCAATGGGCAACTAGCTGCAAAATTGACCACGCTACTGAGTCGGTGAGAGGCCACAGTCATTTCAACCTGAGGGACCTCTCAATAATCCAAGGGCCACGTCTCATGCACAGCTATAGAGGTATGGCTCTTCCACACCCAACTGACACGCACTCTCTCCAATACTTTAAAAATAATAACGACAATAATAATAATTACTAATGACAAAGAAAACTAAGATAGTATAATATATGTTCATTTAAATAGACATTTTGCTAAATGTTTTCATGACAACTTTAGAGATTTATTGGATAAATATAATCTGTAAGAAAAAAAAATCCACTGATACACATTTGCACTCATTTTCAAACACTATTTTTTTTTCCCAATGACACTAAAAAGACTTCCACCATGAACCAACAACAAACCTTTTTCTCATCACAACGTGACGGTCAGGGAGAAGTCCCGGCTCGTCCCTCTGGAGTCAGCAGCAGCATTGTTATTCACATAGTGTGTTCTGGTTTCGCCGAAGACGTCGTCATGGCAACCGGTGGATGGGTTGTTGCTGATGTTTAGTGAGACCACTCTGTGTGTGTGTGTGTAAAGGTGAGGCTGACGTTGATTTGTCGGGGCTGTTGAGGAAACCTCTGATGACTCTCTGAATCACACCACTGAAACGTCTCTTTCTTTTTTCTTTTTTTTTTCCTCTGCCGGGCTTCCGATCACATTCAGATCCCACTCTAGATGAGATCGGGATGATTAATTCTTGTAGAGCGGGACCTGGTGGTGGGAGCAGAACAGAAGCCTGTTGTCAAGCTTCTGCCCGCAGCAGAAATGTGTCTGATCTAAAAACTGCATGGCTAAAAAGTACACCAGGGGAGAGAGTGTGATGTCTCGCATAAATTTGCATTTTTAAATTGTTTGTTGCTGGGTTCATAATCTTTAAGTGAGCCTCACATCTAGAGAGCATCTCCAAACATAATCGCTTTTGCATAAGTTTTAATTTGTTGCCTGCAGCCACCAGAAAAATAAATAAATTTAAAATGTTACTTTTACGTCATGATCACAGCGGTAGCACTTGAGGTCAGATATTATATAAGAAATAAAATATCTCTAAAAAATTCACTATCGGATGATTTAAAGAGCTACATTTAAATGTATTGGCTGAATGTGTAACAGGACATTGATTAAAGAGACTTCTTACTATTTAAAGTGAGAGCATAGGCCAATCTGCAATCCAAAGAATCAAAAAAAAATCTGGCTTTTTGTTAAGATGTTGGAAAAACAGCCAACACAAATACAACACAATAGGTTGTCTTTTTTTTCTTTATGAACCACAGTTAGTGACTTTCTTTCTCCAAAGAGAGAAATAGGGCTCAGATTGCTGGACCTTCCTTCCACACTTTTCTTTTAGACCCTTTATCACTGTACAGCTGTAATATGAAACCCTTTTCACCTCCGATGTGATGGATGCGTGGATGGATTTGCGAATTTTGGCCATAGCGCTCTTATTTTTCTCCAAAGAAAAATGTGCACCTGATGTGATTGAGTTCAGATCTATTGATAGGGCCAGATTTATAAATTTAAAAACATATTTTTTTTTTTTGTCTTCATCTTCTGTCAGGGACTTATGAGTACACCTATAGAACTTACTCCAAAACTTAAAAATGTATTTAAATAAAGTGATTTTTAGAATAAAGTTTGAGCTCAGTTAAGTTAGGGTTGGAGGAAGATACTGAGTGATTGGCTGAGAAACATTGACGTGAGGTTGTGTGTGGTTTTGTTGTTGTTTGAACAACAACCCGAGTCATTATTCTCATGGGTATTAGAGGTCGTCAAACAGACACGCACACACACGCACAGAGTTTGTTACGGCCAGATGAACAAACACCTTGTGCTGTCGTTTTTCTTGCGAGAACAGTCTTTAAATCACCATTGTTGTTTTTGCTTCATTTCACCCACTCCTGCCAGATGAGGAAAATATGCAGCAGGCAATGACATTTTCAGAGGTGGGCCACTAAATCACGCTCTTACACAAATATGTAGTGCGGTTATAACGCGCTTGTGTATTCAATCAGTCACCACTACCAACACCATCAAAAAAATACAAAAAATCTTTTCCTGCCCTGCCGGCTCACACATTGCTCAGTGGTTTGTGACTCACAACGTTGTGTTGTGTTTTTTTTTTTATGGTTAACATACGTAAGAGGGACAGGAGGCAATGTGATGAGGGGGTGGGCAGGGAGAGGGGGGGGCAAGGTGGGGGGGGGGGGGGGGGGGGGGGGGGGGCGGAGTGATTAAAACAGGCAAATAACATAAAAGTGCTGATGACATCATTGAGCGGTGGCCATGTTGGGGTCGTTTGGAGGTGTTAGGAAGTTTAATGGACGAGCGCAAACGCCGGCGTCTGGGCCGCGGGATACAGCTCATCAGCCGTCGGCACGTCCCGATCAATGAGGAACAAGGCAGCTCGAGAACCATTAGTGGATCACTGCAGCTCCAAGCTGCTGTGAAACACTTAGACACACACACACACACACACACACACACACACACACACACGCATGCCTCAGAAAGGGCCGGATTTATTTAGCTGCTCTGTCGGATGAATCAATAGCTGCTGATTTGAGCGCAAAACTACACTTGGAGCATCGTCCATTGGCACAAGCGCGTAAGACACCCCCACACACACACACACACATACACACACACACACACCTTCCATCCAGCAGGTGAGAGCATTAACATGAGCCGCCTGCGCATGCAGTGACTTTTACCAAAGCTTTTACTGATCGCAGCTTGATGAGACGCCGCACCTTGACATTTTTCATTCACTGAGGATCGATGACCAAAAGCTAATAAGACATTTTTATTTTATTTTTTGCTCTCTGCGCATAAGCTTGAACATCATGCTCGGGGCAGCTAAAAGTCATCAGCTGGAGGTCAGGGTGTGTGTGTGCGTGTGTGTGTGTGGCATTTCAGAAATAACGAATTGAGCCCCTGAAAAGCTGTCAACAAAGTTAAAAAGACGTTATATGAAGCACAGTATGAAAAAAATCCGAGGCTTTTAGCTTAACTATATACCCACGTGCAAGTACACATTTTATTGGTCCTCTCGTCAATTTATTTTTCCTGAGTTAAGCATCAAATCCCTGAATTTGAAAGCATAAGGTGAAATGCATATACTATAGAAATAAAAGAATTCTTCCAAAAAATATATATTAAAAAGGTCAAATATTTAACCTTGTGACAGTTCCTGTTGAACACATCTAAAATAAAAACGTACTTGTTACACTCTAACTGGATCTGTGAATAAAAGGAGTGAGTGGGGGTTTCTGATTGGTTCATCTGGGTTGTCATCCCTGAGCGTCTCCTGTATGCCGGACGCTGGTGTGATGCAGCGTTTGTCGCCCCCCGTGTTGTTGTGCGTCACGCTCCCTCATGGGAGCCAGGCATATGGCATCTGAAATCTGTGCTGAGAGGAGCCGCTGTACATTCAGAAAAAAAAACAAAAGGATGACATCATGATGAGCCACCGGATTATCTGTAATTACGTCATTATACTCCAGTGTGTGTGTGGATGGATGTGTCCCCTGGGTGACGGACATTCAACCGTTTTCATTTAAAACATCTGTTCTCAGTGTGAATGAGCTCACAGGTGTTTTTTTTTGTTTTTTTTTATTCCAGTCATCAATCTGGCATTACGGGAAGACAAGGTTTACAGCTATGACCGAGATTTATTTTGTGTGTGTATAACATTTTACCACATTAAACTATAAACTCAAGGATTATCAGAATGGATTTATTTAATTTTTTTTTGAGCTGGAAGTTTGTTTGAGTTTCTTATTCCAGCGAGGAGAGAAACCTGCTCAGTCCTTCAGCTCAAGCTTATTTAAGTGGTGTCTAACTTGTGAAGATGAGTCTGGTTTTTTTGTGCAGTTGGCTCAGTTTCCATCAATATTTTTTGCTCTTCCCCTGCTTATAGAATCAATGAATACTGCACATCACATCAGTACATCCATAATAATGCATCTGTCACAGCAAATGGAGGCAGGGCTATAAATGTGGCCACTATTGACTCTGTGTGTTCTAGCTCTCATTCTCCTATGCTTTTTTTTTTTTTTTTTTTTCCGCCCCCCCTCTGAATATGGAACAGGCAGGATCAATAGTTTTCCATCAGCGGCAGCATAGAAATTGGACGGCTGCATGCTAACAGATGGGCACGCTGCGAAACAATGGGCAGTGGCTGCAGCCACTTAGTTAATTACAAGATATTTGGTTTCATTCCCCCCTGAGGATGAAAAACCCCGATTGACGTCTCTTGGACTGGAGCAGAAATAAAACCTCTGTCGGAAAAAAATTAAAAATAAAATCTTTAAGAATTTACAGAATTGAATTGTAGTTACTCTGTGCACTTTTATTGTTGTTATAATCCCTGAGAGAGGCAGAAAAACAGCGGCATATGAAAAGACTATAAATGCTGCACAAAGCGGTAAAAAACGCTGAGTAATATCTTCTTTTTTACACAAACAGACTCCAGTTTAAAAAAAGGCAGAAACATAGTGAGTTTGCAAACTTTGCGTGCATGTAAACCTGTTCTCCCGATTGTTTACATGCTTTAAGTCAACGCACAGGCACCAAAATGTGGAGCGGTGCAGTTTTTGACCCTTTATAGGCTACACAAGCCTATAAAGCACGCTTGTGTTTCTTTTTTTTTTTTCGGAATTATTGGCTTTTAGAAATATAAGGTACATAACACTACACACACTGCCCCGTGTTTACTTAAAGACCACAAACACAGAAATAAACTCTCTGCATGCACTACATTACAAAGTTATTAGTGAGATGTAAAAAAAACGAAATATCCAATAAATGGAATAACATCAATTCCAAGACATTTCCAAAGAGTGAATATCTAGTATTTATAAAATAATTAAGAACGCTATTATGTTGTCTTTTGTTGCACCACTCTGTGCACATTAAGACCAATTTTCTCTCAAATTTTCCAAATGAGACTCAGCTGAGTCTCGAACATTTTTTCAAGTATCCACACTTGTTATTGATTTGAAGATTCATAAGAAAGCAACTGGAAGTACTTTATAAATAACTTTGAATCCGGGGATGCGGTGCAAACCAGAGAGTTTATATGAGGGGCCCAGATTTATTTCTTTGTTTTTTAATTTGTTTTTAATATTTCTTGAGTTTAATTACAAGACACAAAGATGAGTGTTTCTGTGAATCAAACGCAATACTCTCCCATCTTGCAGGTGGGTATTAGTGTGAAGCCCAACAGATTTGTTTTTTACCGTCTCCCATTAGCACCAAAATAAAAACACAGAGAAGACTGACACTCTCAGGCCTTGAGGCAGTAAACATTGCAAAGTGAGAACACACGCTCCGTGCCCACCAACCTTTTTTTTTTTTTTCCCGGTTTTATTCTTTGCTCAGCGGTGAGGCAAAGATGCTGCAGCTGCATCCAGGAGCTTCTTTTGAAAGGCAGTCGTTAGCAACATTATTAGTTTAGTCTGCTTTTAATCGGCTCTGCTCTGGACAACAACAACAGCTCAGTAATCCTGCCCAGCGGGCCCAATAAAGGTGGAGCTGAAATCGCGAGCACGTAAAGCGTCTTTTGTCACGGACGTGATTCGACCTATACGTCTACTTTAAGAACTGTACGCTCTGAAGCGCGTTTTATTTGTAATTGCCGTAATACAACGTCATTTGTGGCAATTGCTGGAAATGCAGTTGCCATCGTCGGTGTGGGTCAGGTTGTGCTCTGCATGATAATCTGGATTTTGGCCGGGTTGTGTAATCACCCGGGACGACCCCCACAGGCGGAGGAGAGTCCAGGCTGTTGTGCTGCAGGCTTAATGGGAGGACTGGTTCCCCAGATGGGATTATGAAGTCCAACACCAGAGAGCTAAAAGCGTGTACCTTTGCTCACTCACAACTGTTTTGTTTGGGAGTTTTGCATATTTTTTAATCTGGCATGTTCCCAGTGCTCATATCCAGGTGGGCGGGACCTGGTTCCAAAAAAAAAAAATGAATGAAATCAGACCCAATCTGCATTTTAAATCTAACCTGTCACTTTGCACGCTTCTATATTGCACATCAAAGATTCATAGAGATTCATGTGGTGGTCGGTGTGGGTCAGGTTGTGCTCTGCATGATAATCTGGATTTTGGCCGGGTTGTGTAATCACCCGGGACGACCCCCACAGGCGGAGGAGAGTCCAGGCTGTTGTGCTGCAGGCTTAATGGGAGGACTGGTTCCCCAGATGGGATTATGAAGTCCAACACCAGAGAGCTAAAAGCGTGTACCTTTGCTCACTCACAACTGTTTTGTTTGGGAGTTTTTGCATATTTTTTAATCTGGCATGTTCCCAGTGCTCATTTGCAGGTGGGCGGGACCTGGTTCCAAAAAAAAAAATGAATGAAATCAGACCCAATCTGCATTTTAAATCTAACCTGTCACTTATCACGCTTCTATATTGCACATCAAAGATTCATAGAGATTCTGCTGTGGTGCGTCCATAAGAAGAATCTGACGGAGAAAAAGATACGAGACGAGCAGGAAAAAAAAAAAAAGCTGTACTGTGGAGAAGCTATGGCATTTTTAGAATATCTTGAATTATTAACGCCAAGATCCAAGGCATGTCTTTTTTTTTTTCCGTGCCAAGCCACTGTGTTTGCTGGTCTATCCCAAGTACCCCACCCCAAAAAAAAAAAAAAAACTTTCATGTTTGCAGCCCACTACATGAACAACACATCATGAGCCTCTCTGCTGCATCAGTTTGAAGTTCAAATTGATAAATAAAATAAAGTCTGCTGGATTTGGTTCCACATAAAATGTTTGTTCCTGGATTATTTTCCTGCCGCAAATCAAATGGGAAGCCACAAAAACTCAAATGAAAGATAACTGGAAAACACATTTACATTTTTTTTTAAATTTATATGGGGTAAGGGGAACGTCGATGGAGCGCCAGTTCCACAATTAAAGATTTCGATTTTAGAAGGATTGCGTAATTGGTCAGGATCCGTTTATAGAAGAAACACTTCATTATTTATTTTTTTCCACTCCCCCTCTGAACACGGGTGCACAGTGGCACTAAAGAAGTGCGGGTGTCTTTTCAGAGGCGGTGTGCTGATACAAATGCATGCTGACATTTGCGGACAATGGGGGGAAGAAAAAAAAAAATGAAACTTTCATGTTGGCAGCCCAATGCATGAACAAAACATCAGGAGCTTCTCTGCTGCATCAGTTTGAAGTCCTGCCTCTAATGTCTTTGGTTGGATGAGCCGTCCTGGGAAAAAATAAAAATAAAAAATGAATCCAGAACCTTAGCCTTCACCACTTTCCATTGGCATTGTCTCGTTTTTTTTTTTTTGCCATCTGAAAAAATAAAAAAGTTTCTTTCGGGTAAGAAACAAGATTTAATTTTATTTTTTTAACTTGAGTAAATTCATTCAATATTTCCTGAATTCAAGTTTTGCTGAAGTCTCAAGTTTTCGCTGCCCCTCCCCCCCCCCCACTACGGCAGAATCTGCTCCTTCACATGAAAATACCCAGTTAATAATGAAACCATCTGTTTCATAAAATATTCTTCTTTTCTTCTGCAGACGTCTGTTAGCCTAGTGCCCACATATCATAAAAAAAAAACAGATCCCTTCAATTAGAAACAAATGGTTCGTGAAATGGGCGCAGACGTTTTTGAAATTCAGTGACACGACTAGACTGTAATCCCCCCAAAAATGCGTAGAGGCTTGCTTTTGCTGGGAAAAAAAAGGTACCTGCGTGTGTGTGTGTGTGTGTGTGTTGTGTTTATGTTCATTTCCCAGCACCATTTATTTTCCAAAGTGGGTTGGATCGCCTTTGTTTCCTGCTGTTGAGAACACATGGAGTCCATGTGAGGTGTGTTTATTTGCCATATCTGCTGCCTCTCTAGATTCCGGGCCTTTTTTTTTTTTTTTTTTCCGCCTTATTCTCTGTTTGCCTTGGTTCAGTGTTTCGGCTCACTCTCACCACACAGCTTTCCGTTTCTCCGTTCAAGTTAGGAACAGAAAGAACAAAAAACACAAAAAAACAACCCTGGTTCGGAACTTTCAATTAATTTGTTTGGCTCTTCGTGGGAAGGGGGGGGGCGGGGGGGGTTGTCGGGATGCCAAGGTTAGAAGTTTCGGTCGCTCAGCCGTAGCTTGGAAAAGAAAAAAAGAAAAAAACATTTCAGCGACTATGTTCAGATAATGTGGAAGTTTTTTTTTTATTCAAGCCGCTGCACCTCAGAATGAAGTCACTAGGTTTTTCTCTCGCAGTTTTCACTGGCAGAGCAATGAAACGGCAAGTGAAGAGCCATCTGCAGATTGAAATCCAAATACCTGTGGCTGTTGGTTTGTGACATCATCGCGTCTCGTCTTTCCCATTTTCCCTCCACTCTCTGCCCACTCCAGGATGGAAAGCGGCAGCTGCGTTCGCCAGCTTTGCACGTTTGTGGCAGCCAGAGCTAATACGACGACGACGACAAAAAAAAAAAAAAAGACATAGATATTAATCATTCAAAAAAAACCCTCCCAGATGACATCAGCGCCTGAAAAGTGCACGCTCAGAGGAAAAAAAAAAAACGCTGAGTCACAGGCCAGCAGCAAGAAGAAAATCTCTCACTGGAGAAAGTGCTGAGTCACTTCTGATGGGACGCCGCTGTACGTCATCGTAAAGGCGCAATTTATTCTCGTGTGCCAACTCCAGGAGCCATTCAAGTTTAATGTATAGATAATGCATGGATGGATTTGAATGTTGGTCCTCTCCCCCCCCCCAAAAAACACAAAATAGAATAAATTGGCAATACACACTACAGTACTTTGATTCATTTAGGGAAAGAGGATCACCATCTACTGTCTGTAGGAGACTAAAAAGAGTCGGGGGGGGGGGAGGGGGTAGATTTCTCTGGTTTCATACTCTTACATCCAGCTTCAGCTCCACTCACGCAGATATTTATGGAGCCCCGAGGCTACCGGGGTCCAGAGACTTTGAAAGTGTCTCCGAACATTATGCTCCACTTTAAAAGGGACACACACGTCCTCACTCTCATTAGCGCGCTGCTTCTTCCTCATGCGTGGGGGAAATATATCAGATTATAACCAACTTTCTCAGATCGCAGTATTTCCCACTTTTCCAAGAACTTAGTTTCAACTTTTTTTTTTCCTCCCGCCACCAAGACAAAATAAATCTGGCATGCCTCAGAACGACTCTTTAGGCTCCAGTCATAATATTGTGAGACTCCGTCCGGCCTGAGCTGTGTTTTCGGCCCAAGGCGTTTTTTTCAGGGAAAAGCTTTTTTTTTTCCTAGGCATGGAAGCCTGGATGGTGTTCTGATTTCAAATGGCTTGTTCAGATTTGCTTTTTGCCCAGACATTGAATTTTCTCACCGTTTATTTTTCTTTCCTGCAAGCGGACCTTGCATGAAATGGGGTTGAAACTTGCATTTTTGGCCCGCGCCGATCAGCCGTAGAGAAAAACGACGTGGGGAAGAAATTTCATCTGGAATACTTCATCCTCACTTAGAGTTTCCCACTTTTGCTGCTTTATGCTGTGTTGACTTTTCCAGGCATGGAGGGGAAAAAAAACAAAAAACGAAAAAAAACAAAAACGCGCAGACTGGAAATCTGAGGATTCCACGTCGCTACCGCATGTGGTCACAACCTTTGAGCCAGAGCCGGTGCCCTCATCGTTCTGCTATGTGCTTATGCATGAGTCTGATTCAGCATTAACAGCAGCTGCAGAATGACAGTGGGAGAGCATGACCTCATAATTTTATTAGAAAAATAAATAAAAAAAACCCGGCCATGGCTCAAAACCCCTCATCCCATCTGAGATATTGAATATTCGGCTATATGTTGGTTCTAAAATCCACCCGAGTATCTTAAACCTTCAACAAAAACAAGAGTAAATTTGGTCATTTGTTATAAAAGTGTTCCTATTGTCATGTTTGCCCCGTTGTCATATGTTCTATTTATATTTTCCTGCCACGTAAACCTGTGGCTGTTTATAGCTGCTGCGCTCGAATTGATTTTTTTCCATATGCCTGATAAAAATCTGATTTCCCAAACATTATATTCCTGCAGCGCTCAGTACTTCTGATGTGAACGTCCTCTTTTCTTTGAAATGAAAACATACCTGGTTGATAAAAAAAAAAAAATACAAAAAGGCGGAACCCCCCCCTGGTGAAGCAAACAGATTCTCAGAGGTGTAAAGCACAGAGATAAATGAGGCGAAAGGGTCTTTTAATCATCTCCAAGCTGGAAACCTCGAAAACCTCCAATCATTTAAATCTGCTCCGGCGTTCCCTCTGATCTTTTTGTCTCGTTGGCTATTTTTCTTCCTCGCGGGGAAAAAAAAAAAAAAAAGAACAGCTTACATTTGCCACGCAATCTCCGATCTGTGCGGTTACATTATTTCCCTGGTGCTGGCTGTGTTATGTCCGATGACGTGTTGCCATGGTAACACCGGGACCATGAGACGTACCCCGCCGCCCCAGGCCTCCTGGTCTCCTCGATGACGCCGCTCTTCCCTAAAGACTTGTTTATTTGACGTCCACTTGTGGCTCTTGTTTGGCAGCGTGTGTGTGTGTGTGTGTGTGTGTGTGTGTGTGTGTGTGTGTGAGAAAGGCTCTTTGCAAAGGTGTAGAGGCAGCAGTAGAATTTACACCTCCAATATTGTGTCAGTTAAAGTTGAAGAAGCAGAGATATCTTTAAAATTCAAGCACATCCTCCATTTTGAAATTGTTCACAGCTAATCAATAATTGGCCATTCCTTTATTCTATCTCCATTTAAATGGTTAGTGGGCAAAGAAATAGCATTTATGAAGCGACCTGATGATTTTTATTTAAAAAAATCACTATAGGTAAATGTTCTGCAGAACTTGAAAATTGAGTAGATACATTTTTTTTTTTTTTATGTTTAAAAGCCCTATTATTTGATTTTATTTTTCAATTGTCGGCTTTCAGAGACTCGACGTAGACACGCTTGTCCTCCTCGGCTCTTTGAATTTGTGATTTGTGAGAAACCTGGGACTTCTTCTCCCAGAAGACTTGAGGCATGACTTGAAGTTCAACCCAAACACTTAAAAAGTTGCGTTGCACTCTTTTGCCAATACTTGTTAAGAGAAAGAAAAAAATGACTCGCAGTGATTTCCTCTGTTTCCTGTGTGCGGCTCATTAGATTGTGTTTTACAAGCAGGACACCACACAGAAGAATTGATTAGTCATCTTTCCAGAGTGTCTCCTCCTGATTTCCATCTGAAAAACAGACTTCTGTGGATTGAGAGGGAAGCTGTGAATGAGACATTTAAATGAGTCCTTCAACACAACATACACAAAAGCTTCCTCTCCTGGGCTCTGTGATCGGCCCTTAATATGCACGCCTCAGGCCAAGCCATGAGCAGAGGGATCACAGATTATTCGCCTGTGTGGTAATGAGCTTATTTTTATTTTATTTTATTGGAAAAAGCTGGTCCCTCCTCCAGACTTTTTGTCTGTGCGGCATACACTCCACAGATGATCTCCTTATACCTCAAATGTTTAGTATTTTGCGCATTTTTGGGGTTTTGGCCGACATAAGCATGAGGGGTGGCCTGTGGGACTCTGTGGGTAGGAAGTGATAAACTTGGCTGTTATTTGACAGCATCCGAGGGTAAATAACGCGCCCCGTGCGCCACAGGAAGCTGCTTCAGCTCCTCCACAGTCTGTCATGAAAGCAGCTCTCTCTCTCTCTCTCTCTCTCTCTCTCTCTCTCTCTCTCTCTCTCTCTCTCTCTCTCTCTCT
>JAFBJU010000950.1:259655-264655 GCA_016785305.1 Colistium nudipinnis | reverse complement strand
CAAAGTAGAATCTTAAATGCCGAGTTGATCTTTTCACTCTTTTGCAAACACATTACAATCACATGAAAAAACATTTTATTTGTTTGCTGGTTAGAAACCTTGAGGATAAAGAAGTGATTTTTTTTATTAAAGCCTTGACTGTTTATTGTCTGCTTTTAAGAGACTGGCTGTTGGCTTTAGCTCGAAGCAGAGTGAATCGCACTGATTGAACATAAATGGAATTTCTTCCTCGTGTTATATGAGCAAATTTGTTTTTTTTATAGCTGGTGTTAAATTGATCCAAACTGTCTATACTAGCTGTAGTTTGCTCATATCAACATGACAACCTCTTAGTCTAATATCATCAAGTTACATTTTCGGGATTTATAGTTTTATTTATCTTTAAAGCCTGATTATGTTTTTTTTTTTTGCCTCTAATAAAATCCGGACATAAACCCTTTCAACTTCACTAAATGGGTCAAGCAATGAAAATAAAGGTGTTTTTTTCCATTTATTATCAATCCTGCACAAAAGGTGAGGTCATGAAAATAAAGCCACATGGAGAAACAAAAGAAATATATTTTTTTTTGTAAAAGTGCAGTCAGCCTGAATGTATCATCAAGTTACATTTTCGGGATTTATAGTTTTATTTATCTTTAAAGCCTGATTATGTTTTTTTTTTTTTTTTTTTCCTCTAATAAAATCCGGACATAAACCCTTTCAACTTCACTAAATGGGTCAAGCAATGAAAATAAAGGTGTTTTTTTTCCATTTATTATCAATCCTGCACAAAAGGTGAGGTCATGAAAATAAAGCCACATGGAGAAAGAAAAGAAAAAAACATTTTTTTGTAAAAGTGCAGTCAGCCTGAATGTCCTGTTGTCACGGCTCTTGGATTTGTCTGGGGAAATCTGCCGATGCTGCAGTGGTGTCGGACATGACGGTTTTTTCTCTCAGGGGTTAAAAGCATCATTCATATTCAGGAGGGCATGGCTCCTCCCCTCCTACCAAGCAATTCACAGCTGAACCACGCTGCGTCAATAAGAAAAAAAAAAACAATAAATCAGAGCCACATCAATCCAGGATTTTTAATTTAAACTCACGTGGAAATCTGTGATTCCGCCTCTAAAGCAATTTGTTCATTGATCTGCTGCGTCTCTACTGGTATTCCCAAAGATCATCTGTCAACCAATTTTTTGTTTTATTTAGACGTTTGTTTTTTGTTTTTTTATTAAGTCGTTATGAATTAGTGGGGCTGCACAAATGAGTTCTTAATGTATGGCTGAATACTGTATTTGTATTACAGCTGAGTCTGAAAGGCATATTTTTGACTCTTATTTAAAATCACTACCGTCCTCAAATCCTATCCAGCCATCATTTATGTCTCAAGTGTGTGTGTGTGTGTGTGTGTGTGTCTCTTTTAAAGCTCATTAGTTGACTCACTTCAGCAGGGACGTCTCCACCCCTCTCCATCCTGCAAACCTCCACCCGCCATCCCGATAAGATATTCATCCCGTCCAAAATAAAGAGGCTGCGCGCGGGACGCCATCCAGGCCTTGGCAGGGGGGCATGGCACTTGAAAAATGAGCTATAATGAGCCCAACAGACATTTGTAAACAAATGATGTGCAGGCTAATCAAGGTTATTTGGCATGGTGTGTCAAGACTGAGAATTAGTGCGATTTTTTTTTTTTTTTCTTTTTTGGCTCTCAGACCATCAGCCGTAATTTAGGGGAAGTGACTTCCGTCCTGGCAGAGTTTCACTTTGCTGCAGGTTCCTCTAATGAAGTCCTCCAACATCTCCAGTGTCTGGAGACCTGTTGATAGTAGACCTGGATTGGTGCTGCAAAAAAGCTGAAATCCTCTTTGGAGTCTGGATTAATTCAGCCGTGTGATGTTAACACACACACACACACAACTTTCCTCCTCTTCTGTGTGGGGAAATGACGCTGAAGCTCCTGCACTGTGCGACACAAGCACACTATAATAAAAATAAAAATACAGGCCACAAACAATATAGGAATGAGAATCTTGCTGCTTTTTTGAATAGTGGAAGTAAAACATTTTAAAGGCAAATATAAAAAGTGTCAGTATGATGAATGGTGGCGGCAGATGTTTTTTTCCTCTCGCTGGAGCGCCAATATTCTCCGTCGTAACACACCTAGTCGCTATCTTTCAAGTTTACATTTTGTTGTCAGCGCGTTGGGGTCCAAAACACGTTTCATCACCTGGGAGCCGCGAACTCCGTCTGGATTAGTTTTGCACAAATTTGAGCTGAATGATGACACTACAAGGAAACTCTCAGTGTGGCCATAAATATTACCATCCCCTCCGTGGTTTCTCCACGTGTGCTCCTCAAATTTCAAAAAATAGAAAGCATCGTTTTTTTTGGGGGGGGGGGGGTTTTGCCTCTGAGCCGAAATATCTGGAAATGGCCTGGAAGTAACAGTTAACCTTGCTGGAAATGGAAACTGTACAAGGAACAATTTTCTGCAAAAAAAAAAAAAAAAGTATATATTACATCTGGTTTCCTATCAGAGCCACAAATGCTCCCATCAGCGAGGCATCTGCCAGCAGTTCAGAAACAGTCGCCAACTGTTTGACTGTCGTCGCATTTTCCAGGAAAATAATATAATATTAGCTATTCTCCACTCTGCCATTAGTCCAAACGGCACGCTGGAGTGGGAGTTGGCAGATGACAGCCACAGTTACACGGCACACTGGGTGAGCGCATTAGACACAAAGAAGAAGAAGGAGAAAAAAAAAATATATATATGACTTTTAAAATGAAATACTTCCTTTAATCCCACGAATAATGTCTCGTACGATTGGAAACGGCAACAGGGTTCGCGGCGCCTGGAGTTTCACCAATTATAAAAGAAGAAGAAGAATAAGTAAAATGTGACGTGTTGAAGGCGCGCTTGCTGTATTAACAGAGTGGTAGAATTGCTGGATTCAATAATTCAGAGAGAAATTACTCCTCAGAGCGGAGAGGTGAATAATTCAGCGTATTATGACTTAAAAAAAAAGAAAAAAAAGAACCATCAGCGGCATACGGAGGAGGTTATGATTAATTCAACATCTGGATTAATAGTCAGAGTGTCGGTTTACATCGGCGGGTCTGGCCGTCCACTTACCATTTACCCACTGAAAAAGAAAGGAAAAAGAAATTGATTTTTTTTTTTTTGTAAAGATGTGGGCCAGATTTTGGGCACCGGGCCATTTCGCTCGCTGTGCCGTGTGCCGGCACGAGCCGTTAAAAAAAAAAAATAAAAATTCTGGAGAGCCCCCTTGGTCCAGGAGTGTATTTTTTTTTTGTCGTTGTTGTGTGTGATGGCACAACACAGCAGGAGCAGCTCGGCTTTGTAGTCACGACAATTACAGGAGACACTGAGCGTAATCACTTATAAAACGTGGAGGCGGTGAGTCATCGGCGGCGGCGGCGGCGGCTCGGCGTGAGACCTGCTCCAATCCCGTGGTTAAATATGAAGAAGCAATAAAACAATTACATGATCAACACAGGAAGAGGAAAATAATATTACTTTAAAGGTCTTCTTTTTTCTGGTCTTTTTATGTCATCGTCTTCACAATAAGGTCTATTATCTTGTGCGTCCTTTATTGTGTTGATTGTGTTGTGTTGTTATTCCTGCGTGTGTTGCAGTGTCAAAGGTACAGAAGATGTTTCGGTTGCTTAGTAAGGAAAGTCCTCTACACCGTGAATAATCGGACATAAAAAGTGCCTCAAAAAAGGTGAAGGTATAAAAATTCTCTTCAAAAAAAATAAAAATAAAACATCTCGAAAAAACGTTAAAAATAAATAAATAAAATGGTTTCCAGTTTCTTGTTTATCCGTTTATCTTCAATCGTTTGCCGGATAAAAGCATCAGGGTTAAATATGAAGAAGCAATAAAACAATTACATGATCAACACAGGAAGAGGAAAATAATATTACTTTAAAGGTCTTCTTTTTTCTGGTCTTTTTATGTCATCGTCTTCACAATAAGGTCTATTATCTTGTGCGTCCTTTATTGTGTTGATTGTGTTGTGTTGTTATTCCTGCGTGTGTTGCAGTGTCAAAGGTACAGAAGATGTTTCGGTTGCTTAGTAAGGAAAGTCCTCTACACTGTGAATAATCGGACATAAAAAGTGCCTCAAAAAAGGTGAAGGTATAAAAATTATCTTCAAAAAAAATATAAATAAAAAATCTTGAAAAAACGTTAAAAATAAATAAATAAAATGGTTTCCAGTTTCTTGTTTATCTGTTTATCTTCAATCGTTTGCCGGATAAAAGCATCAGGCTTAAAAATGAGGATGCAGTTGCATTTAGTGGATTTTATTTTTTTTTTTTCTTCATTGCTGACCAACAATGACAATCTCGGGCTTGGCAGCCTAGGACAACAAATTACTCCTTAAACCCACAACACACATATTTCAACTCTAATAACAGGGTTTTAACCCAAGCTTTAAAACCTTTAATTTCCCAAATGTGTTTTTTTTTTTTTTTTTTTTTTACCATTTTGCCGTAGATGTGGCGATTCCAATGTAGAGTCGATTTTATTTTTCCACGCATTATGATTGATACGGCTCCATCTGACTGATATTGGATGGGAAGTGTGTGAGCGGCATGTATTGCGTGTAGAAAAATTCTATCGATTTTTGGGGTTTTTGTTTAGTCTTTTGAAAAATCAACACCTCCCTCCCGCTGGCACACAGTTGGTGAGGCACGCCCAGAGCTCAATCAGTGATGGAGCACTTTCCCACTTTTCCAAATGGATCGTCTGCTCGTTTCCAAGGTCACTGCACCGGCTGCCATCTGTGGCTGTTTGTGTGTGTGTGTGTGTGGGTGTGTGTGTGTGTCTGGGTGTGTGTGTCTGTGTGTATGTGTTAGTGTGTGTGTGTGTCTGGGTGTGTGTGTGTGTGTTTATG
This sequence comes from Colistium nudipinnis, assembly GCA_016785305.1. Classification (NCBI taxonomy): domain Eukaryota; kingdom Metazoa; phylum Chordata; class Actinopteri; order Pleuronectiformes; family Rhombosoleidae; genus Colistium; species Colistium nudipinnis. The sequence continues at coordinate 259,751 of JAFBJU010000950.1, read as the reverse complement.
TCTGTCTGGTTGTGTGTGTGTGTGTGTGTGTGTAGGTGTATGTGTTAGTGTGTGTGTGTGTGTCTGTGTGTGTGTGTGTTTGTGTGTGTGTGTGTG